>OY735202.1:50824780-50827280 GCA_963457665.1 Thysanoteuthis rhombus
ATATATATATATATATATATATATATATATACATTCATAACCAGCTAGGCCAACTAAAAAACTGAAAAAACCTATATTGACAGCTTTGGTGACAGTTTCGGTTGACGGTTTCTGATTATCATAAATTTATATGGTGATGATGGTATGTTAGTCTGAGTCATTGGAGGTTGGGGTGGTTGAAGACTGAGTTGTAGGAGAGAGAGAGAGGAGGTGGGTGCATGCTACCTCTATAAGAGCTCTGCACAAAAAGTGGCAAGTGGCATAAAGTGAACTTTCAAAAAGTGGTTGATACCTGTAGTAGTAGTGACACTACTACCCCTTCTATGACTATCAACTTCCATCATAATCACCTTCTCTTCCATTTCTTCTTTCTTTTGATCCCACTCTAATTGAAAAAAATCTCTGTCTGCATACATTGTATGGAGTTGGTATTTGCCAGATATATCAGTAGTCATCACACCATGCATTGCAATGTTGAGTTTGAAGTTGTTTGGATCAGTGGTACCTGAGAAATCTAACACGGCGTAATTAGTTGACTATGGGCCATTGTAGTCTTGGCACTTTGTCTGAAGATACTGATTGGACATGCTAGAGGGACCATCAACGAGAAGAAATATCTTGAGTAAACATTCAAGATCAGCTGCAAAAGAATTCTTGCAACATTTTTCATAATGGCAGATTTTCACATGAGTACCCTAGTCAGAAATGAAAATACATTTGTCAAATATGGGTGTATTGTACATCATCATTTGAAGGGAAATTTCATTCTAAGTATAATTTATAAAAGAACCATATGCCTCAGAGCAAGTCATTTCAAGCTAATCATTATCAAATGTCTTAAACCTTTGTTTTAAAATGAAATACCTATGTGGACTAGTAGCTATGATATAAGGGAGGGAAATTTCATGACTACTTTCGTAGCCTATTGCCCAACCCCCGACAACATTTTGTTGAAATTTATTGAGAACTTTTGGAGATATCAAGTGGACAGACAGAGAAATTTTGAAGATATTGTGTGGTGTGGACTGATAACTACAATGAAGGGGAGGTAGTTTTGCATTGATCCACCCCATGCAATCAGTTCTTTTCTAATCAATTGCTCACTTTTCTATAAAATTTCATTGAAATTGATTGAGATATCTTATGGAGCTCTATATCAGCATGCAGACTATTCTTCCAATATGAAAATTTAATCAATTTTGTTGTTATCATTGTGATGTGTACATATATGTGCTGTTAGGATCCTCTTACAATGCAATGGTTAACAAGCTCATTTTGTAAACCAATTCCCTAGTGTTAAGAATATGATCCTCACTGAATGCCCCACTATCATGGCCTTGTGATAGACTAAGCTCGGTGAATAATTATATTTGTACTGTAAATAAAGTTATGTGCTATCTTTAATCACTAATACTTTTCATTTGTGAATATTATTGTACCTATTCTTAGTGAAATATAAGTCTCTGTAATCAAATCATTGTCCTTTTATGTGACTTCTATTGATATAGTTTTATTGATATTGTTATTGGGGAAAATCAGATCATTAATAACCAAATTGAATTAAATTTTGTACATGTGTAAGATCAATGCTAGCATGTGTGCACACACACACTAACACTAAGTGATAAAAATAATAACAATGAAAATGTCCATTTATGATAACAATAACAGAAACAGGTCTGGTTAGTCACTCGAATCTGTCATGTGACCAATATCTTTTGGTTGCATGCCGTGTTGGGGATGAATTGGGAAAATTGGGAAAAAAAAAGGTTGAACAATGAATTTGTCTCTTTTTTAGTCTTTTGTTGGACTCTAATTTTTTAAATACTAGTGTGAACGCCACCAGACATAAACCAGGGACCAATTTAGCATAAACTTACATTGCAAATTGAACTCCTAACCAAAACCCTATTTTGAGGGGTAATTTTCAAAAAACAAAATGAACATTTTTTCTAGACATGATAAAGAATAAATTTTGAAATTTCCAGCCCTAAAAGCAGGTCTTCCTCAATTACATAATCTTCCAACCCTTATTCCCTCCCATTCGACCTCGTGTCATGGTAAGCCAAGCTTAGCAAAATATCGATATCAAAAATCTTTTAAGATTCTTTCTGAAAAGAACTCTTTTATCAAATATGATCAAAGAGGCTTATAAAAAATCTTAACTGTTCCAGTTCATTTTAATATCAATGATTTATTTATAACCCAAATAAAATAGCATTAGCAGTGAGTTCATATTTCATTTTATCAAAATTGAGTGTTTGAGGGAAAATATGATTTTTATTCAAATTCAAGAATGATTAAAACATTTAAATCGCGAAACAAATTCTATGCTGCATCATTTTTTCTGAGAAAAGAAAGCAATTTTTCCATTAACAATAGCAATACTCATTAGACACCTTCATTGTCAAAGAATATAAGTATACATTTTGAAACTTCAGCACTATAATTGTGCCACAAAAATCACAGTAAGTTTAGACTGGACTACTGCTAACATAGG
>OY735202.1:50832280-50944780 GCA_963457665.1 Thysanoteuthis rhombus
CATGGCATATTAGTCACATGAGGGTTTCTATTGAGTGACTAACCAGACCTGTCATTTTTAAAATAATCATGAAGACCTTTTGTGATTATTTTGACATTAAAGGAGCAAAAAACCACTGTATGTATCTCTATGCTTCTATTTTAAAATATTAGTTAAAACTATTTAAAATAATATCTTTGTGATTTTATTTTTTAATTTTTAAATGAAAACCTTAGCTACACCAGGTAGTTCTACTAGTATCTATATAAAAGGAATGAAAGTAACTCCAGAAAATATAATGAAGTAATCAAAATTTATTTATCTTTAACAATAAGAAAATGTGTTTTTTTGAATATTTTAACAATATTAACCACATTTTATTGTTAATCAAATATTGATTATCTTTAAGATAGTTTCTTGGAGTTACTTTTATTTTCTGATATCTACCTATTCTGCTTTCCTTTACATTGGTGTAATTTGTATTCATCTATCAGGGTCAGATTAAGCTAATTCGGGGCCCACAGCAAATATTTGGAAGGGGCTCTAAATCTTTAAAAATATACAAATATTGAAACACTGAAATCTTTTACTTGCATAGTAAAGTCATTAAATATTTTCAATTTTGCTATATGACCAGATAATACGAAAAATATGTTTCACATTTTAGTAATAGTAGAACTGATGGGATAGAAAAAAATTCCATTTTTTATTACAGTGAGTGCTGATGTGTGTTATAAAACATTAGGTACTAAAAGTATGAATTAGTTTTCAGTTGTAATTCAACAGTTACTAAATATAAAATGAGTAAAGACCCTCCAAAAGAATTTTACAAAAAGGTGAAAAAAGAGATTGATTACATTTCTTGTTTATTTCAACACAGTACGTGGAATCCTGTCTTAATATTTGCAACAGTTGCCAATATTGAATGAAGACTGAGGCTGAGTAATGATATAGTATGTCAAAAAATTGCGGTGTGTTTATCATAAAAAATCTCAGTGTTTATGAAAAAATTAAAATATTACCTTCTAAAAATGAAGTTAAAAAATGTAACAAAAACAAATTAATTTCAAAAATCTGTGAATAGCATTGAGACATTTCACAATATAAAAGCACCACGAGGAGTATGTTTTTGTATAGATTTTTTAAAAAACTAATCGGTAATTTAATTTAATTATTCATAAAAAGAATTTAAAATATGACTACCTGACCCCACATGGGGCCATGACACTTAATTTTAGAAGTTCTGATTTAAAAGCTAAATTTTCTAGATTTAGAATGAGCAAATTTGTTAATGATTCATGAAATGTCTGTTTCACTCAGAAGTTCAAGTTCAATGCTCATTAGAGTGAGATTGTTCGATCTGTTTTGCCCCATGGTGCTCCTCAGGTCATTTTTAATCCTTTTTAATTTTGAAAATGAGCGTTCTTTACTGCATTTGGTTACCATGAGCAACAAATAGATGTGCAAGACAATTTCTACATTTGGAAAACAAGATTCCAAAGAATTGTCTGTTATCAAACGGTGAAACTCTATTAGGTCTCATGATGAGGAGAAAGATTAGTTTTAAGCAGTTCTGCAAACTGCAAAAATTCTTCACCAAGACTTTTTTTTCCAAATCTCATAGATATTATTGGATGAGATTTTATGATCTCTTTACAATCTCTTCAAGTGAAAATGACTGGAATACATCATTCAACTTTTGATAAGCTTTTTACAGGGAAGAAAGCAAGCAATTAGTAATGGTGAGAAATGGTTGGCTTTTAAACTTTTGAGATTCAACGAGAGATCAAGAGTACTGGAAACACTGAAATCACTAAACTCATGATTTTGTGAGTTGGATCTCGATAATCTTCTCATTCGGCCAGATCCTTTGCATTTTACTCAATTTCTGAAAAAGTAGACCGCATAGCTTGAATATATCCACGTAAGGATTTATAGAGCACACAAGCCGTGTTAAAATCTTTGCCAGAAGATTGCAAAGAAGCACTAGTCATTTGAAAACGTTGCAAGACATGATCCAAACAATATAACCATTATACCTGTTTCTAACCTCATCATGGTTGAAAGTAGTTCATATGCCTGTTGTCAACACACTGTCTTCTGATCAGTGTTATTTGAAACCTTATCCACGTCTTGTTTTGTTGCAGAAAAGCTGTGTAAAAAAGCTTTTGTTGCATCTACATGAGCCAACCACCTGGTATCTGACATTCTTTTCATAATGGGAAAATGAGAATCACCATCAGATAATGCAGCAGAAAGGAGATCCCATCAATTGATAGAAGCAGAAAAATGTCTATAGGCTTCTGATAGATTCAAAGAAAATTACTGCTTCTTGACAACAAATAGCAGCACATTTTGCAACAAAATTTAATGTGTGTTAAACATGGAATATACTCTACAAATTCATTCAACTCTTTAATCCATGCTTGTAAAATAGTACACTTGCCACCAATGTTGCTAGCATTGTCATGACTCTGACCACGGAAGTCTATTATATCAATACTGTTTTCCTTTAAAAAGTCAAGTAAACTATAGGAGAGCTGTTCAGCACGATGGTTTTCTATATCCAAAAACTTCAAAAGTCATTCAACTGATCCAGAGGGCAAAACATAGCATACAGTCAAAATCAGATAATCCTTATCAGATACATCTGGAGTTGAATCCAATGGAATGGAATGATATTTGCTTTTTTTTCATTTCACAAATAATGTCATCCAGTATGCTGGATTCAATCTGATTGATGAACTCTTTACATGCTGTCTTCAATAAATATGGTTTATGTCTCCTTCCTTTGTTTGCATGCATATTCAAATGTTCTGCCAGCAAAAAGTCAAACTTGGCCAGTGACTCTAACAATCTCAAATGATTTCCATCATGAGAAGAGCCAACAGCTTCATCACTACCACGAAATGAAAGACCTCGTTCTGCTAAAAACTTCACAATTTCAATCATTTGCTCTGGAATTGTGGGCCAATACTTTTTCTCAGTTTCCATTTCTTTTAAAAGTTGAGAATCAAAATGTTGACCTTTGTTTTGCATATCAGCAGTGATATTAGAGCTTGTCTCTCTGATAAACTTCCTTTGTGTAGAGCTTGCATTTTTTTTGTCATTAAATCCATCTTCAGTAAATTTTGAACATTTCGATGTCATTATCTTACAAGCGAAACACATCAGCCTTCCTTTGCTTCCAGAATAGCAGAACTGATTTCTAGCCTCTTGCTTGATCGTGGATTTATAAAGATGTGTAAAATAAAATTTCTGACATCACCAATGTTTCTTTTCATTGTCATACAATCGCATGGATGAAGAGAAGTCAGTATTGATATGTTGACATTCATCACTTCCCGTGGAAATCCAATATTCATGATCATAGTCATCTAGATTGTTCAGCCATTCACCAATATCATTTAGATATTTGTTCTCTTCACTTATTGCTATCAGTTGCTGTATGCCTTCTGCCGCACTCGTACTAATTGTTTCTATATTTCCAGCCTAAGCCATTACATCACTAACATCATGAACATTAAAAAGTTTTGTCAACTTATGTGTTTTAGATACCACAACTTAGTCTCTTCTCCCTTCTTTTTCCCCTTATGTTTTGCATTTCAAGAAGCAAAATGGCGTCCAATATCTCTGGCTTTACTGCCCATTGCTCTTTGCTGTTACGTATATACCACACTCCAACTGATTAGTATTGTCTGACATAACACTGAGGATAAGGTGTGATGTAGCCTCAAGGTGAAAAAGGCATGGAAAAACCTGAAGGTGACATGTGGATGAAATCAGGTTGAATCAAATGGGCTACTGATGATTAGGGTGGCCAGATTGTCTTTTTGAGCCAATTCATTGAGTTCTTTGGCCTTTTCATAGCATTTCTTTAAATGCAAAAATTCATAAAATTTTCACACAACTGCACAAACTCTTGAGGAGTTTTTTCAAGATGACCTTTATTTTAATCGGAAGAACATTTCAATTAATTCAAATTATTCTCCTTTATGAAAAAGAAAATAAATATATATTTGTATGAAATTTGTATCACCTCTTTTAATTGCTATCAAAGAAATGCTGTTGCAAATATTTGAATACTTTGTCTCTTGTTTCTTCTCACACCAATAAAACTTATTAATTTGTTTGCTCAAATATGTTCTTTGGTTTTTATATCTTTCCTTTTAGGAATCTTGCCGCTAAACATACACTTGTTAATCCAAATGCTCTCTAGGTAGGGAGAGGAGAGGACAAGTTTATTACTACCTAGATGAACTAACAAAGCCTTGAAATGTATTTAAGTTCCAAAGTGAATATCCTGGGCATCTCTACTGCTGTGAATGACAAAATGAGTGAATTACTTTAAAATGGAAATGAAGTACATGAAATGAATTATATATAAACATATACACATAAATATCAAGATTTAAGAATACAAAATATATTGGAATTGATAGGTTACAATCATTCACCATGGGCCCTGGGCACCCTAAAATTGTAGGGGCCCCTAGAATTGTGGGACCTGCAGCATTTGTTATCTATAACTATTTCAGACTTCCATGTCTATCCATTAGAGTGAAAGGCCTTGTTTTAAACAAATGAGATTTTTCCAGTTCATTCTGGTTTCTCAACAAAAATGTTAGTCTATTGATCTATTTTGCATGCTCATGTATGTTTGAAACCAAAGCTGTCAAAAAAGTGTCAATATAGGTTTCTCCAGTTTTTAAGCTGGTCTGGCTAGTTGTCTTGTACGTATGTATGTATTTATCTATGTATCACATGTACAGGCTGTGCAAGAGCGATGAAATTTAAATAATCACTTTATTATGTCCAGCAAAACCTTTTTTTTCAACCCTATAAATAGGTTTTTAGTGGATGGCTCATTTTACAATGTAAGTTCATGCTAAATTGGTCACTAGTTTGTGGATGCTTTTTAAAAATTATTCTAATTTTTTAGTGATCCAATGAAAGGCGAGAAAAGTAACTTATTCATTGATTACCTCTTATTCCAATTTTTTGATTGATTTTGATCACCCCCAAACACAGCATACATTGGTTTTGTGATAGTTTCTATTGAGTGACTAACCAGACTTGTTGATATAATTTTTGTTTCAAACATGTAAAGAATTTATCATAGAATCAGATTAGCAGTTACTTCACAGTTATCCAATAATAGCAAATACTTCTCAGAGTTTAACTAAAGTTGAAAAAATTTTGCTTTGTAAAAAAGATACTTCTATTTGGCTGGTATATAAAAATCACTTCCAACATTTAGTCTGTAAGCTCTCCTTCAAGCAGTTGATTAAGATGAAATTTTTTGCTTCTAGTACATAATATAAACTTGCCTAGAGCTTCATCTATTTCAGTTAATTATTTTGATTAACTTTGTTACCCTGGGCAACATGTTGATTGTTACTTTCATGAAAGAATTGCGGAAACTCCATAGAAAATCCCTCATCTTTGCCCTTTTCCTGAAATTTGGCATGATTTAGCCATACTCTAGAAAATCTTATAAAAACAACTGATGTTGGCTTGGTGGGTTTACCTGGTAAAACAAATGACTGTTTATACATCTTTACTGAGTCACATGACAGAGTGATAGAGGTAAAATTGGGAAAGAAATATGTACAACAGAGAGAGAGAGAGGGAGAGAGAGGGAGAGAGAGCAGGAGAAAGAGAGAAAAAGAGGAGAGAAAAGAGACTCATACTTTGAGAGAGAGAAAGTGGATACAAAGGTAAGTACAAGATAGTCCATGTGCAGTGGCGGTGCCAACGTATTTGTACCAGCGTGGGCAAGGTCTGACCAGAAAACTATGAGGATGGGCAAAGTTTTTATTTATGTGATAACATGAGATTAAATTTTGCAAGCCTGGTCAAGACTTGGGTAAGGCTGCTGGGAGCCCGGGCAATGTCTGTACTTGCCCTGGCCTGGTGTTACCACTATCTGTGTGTGAAAGCGAATGAAAGGAAAAAAGAGAGGTATGTGCATGTGTAAAATAGGAGAAGTTGAAGATAACGATAGACAGAAGAATAGTACATGGGAAGGTAGAAAGAGAGAGAGAGAGGGAGCGGAAAAGAAAGAATGAGGACAGTAGAGAGAAACAAAAGAAAAGGAAAAAAGTGTATTTAAAAGAGAGAAAAGAGAGTGACTGTGATGAGATTGATACAGAGCATGTCAGACAAAATAGGAGAAAATTTAAAAGAGGAGAGGAAGAAGACTTAGAGAAAAGGTCAGAAAGAAAGAAAGAAAGAAAGAAAGAAAGAAAGAGTATAAGAGAAAGAGTCATAGAAGAAGAGGAAGAAAATAGGTCAATATATTAACATATGAAGAGAAGGAAAGAGCAAGAGAAAGAACACGAAACACTAGGAGGTAGATTCCTTAAAGCAGAATATGCAGTATACAATTATCTCTAATAGAAACATCGATTTTTTTTTTCTTTGCAAAGAAGAAGATAACTGTTCATCATATTGTAAAGACATTTCTGCTTAAAGGGCCATCCTGTTTTAAATGGATTTGGGAAATAAGTTGGTTTCTGGGGAAATGGCCATCACATTCACAGATTAATAAGATTGGTACTTTACCTGATAGGAAAATTTTCTAAGACAGAAAGAAAGAAAGAATTTTGCCTGCAGAATAATGGGTTACATTGTTAGCATTTATTTGATTATCAACTTCATATGTCTAACACCAGCCAGCTACGTAGAGAGAAAAAGCATGGAATCCCTAAATGAGGTAAAGCAAATGCTGTTGATTTTATCAATTGTTGGTTTATGTACTTGCAGAAACCAACCCAATAAGAATAAACATTTAGGATGTGAAATGCTTTTATAAAGATGATCTATTAAATATCAGTATAAACAGATATTAAATGATCTCTGGGTGACCATATGAGACTTATCTAAGCAAAAACTAATTGCATCCTTGAAGGTCTTTTTAAAAAAACGTCCAATAAAACTGTCAACATTGGTCAACATAGATTTCTTCAGTTTTCAAGTGATTCTGCCTGGCTGACTATTAAGTCTTTTGAAAAAGCATATTGTAGCTTTGTTTTTATTTTTATTTAAGCACATTTTGCAGAATTACAAGTTGATGATATATTTTCGAAGTTTTTTAAGAATATGTTCGAATAGAATGGTGGCTAGGAAGAATTGAATGGGAGGTGAGAAGTCATCAATTACTCCTATGTTCAGTTATCTATTGTCAGGGAAATTTGAAAAGTGTCAGGGAATCATTAGGGAATATTGAACTGGCTAGTTGGTTAGAACCTTGGAAAATGTTTTTTTCTTTAGGCTTTCCAAAATTCTCCTTAAAAAGATTTTTTAGGCGGAGGATCCAATTAACAATTATTCATTGATCACACCTTCTTTCAATTTTTCGATTGATCACCCCTAACACAACATGCTGCCAAAAGATGATGATGACATCATAGTTTCTGTAGAGTGACCAACCAGATCTGCCTTTTTGTTTTTTGTGATGATATTCATCTAACTCAATCAAATTAGATTTGTCAATATATATACTAGCTGGACACTTGGAAATTCCATGGGTGTTGACTACTAAGATATCATTACTTTTTGACTTGATCATTTTGATGCCTGTTGACTTGATCTCCAAATCTCTTTTGTTGTTGTTATTTCCTTCAAGCATCTCTCGTATTTTGTAATTGCTCTTGTGTCAAATTTTTCCTTCTCTCTTGATTTGTTTGCTGTAAGCTTTGCAAAACAAATCCTGTTATTACCCTTCCTTGTATTTGGTCTTCACAGTTGCTGTCTGTCTCTTTCTTGCTGCATGTACACTGTCTGTTCTTCCTTGTTCATAGTAGCTCTTATTTTCTGGAGCCTTGGTTATTCTCACACTATTATATGATGCCTCTGCTCTTCTCTCATCTTTTGCCTGTATCTTCTCATTTTTTCCCTTATCCCTTCCAATCTTCATTGTCCATCCATCTTTTATCTAACTGGTATACAAACATGGATTAGTTTCACATGCTAAAAATATATGGAATGAGGGATGTGCAACTATTTTCATATACAAAATTACAAAGTTTAGTCCCACACTGTTTCATAATCTAAAATCAGAAGTCTAACAGCCTTTCATAGTATATACTTTTTGAATTTCTGCTCAACCAAAATTGCCTTAACAAAGTCACTAAAGAAACTTAAACAATGATCACTTTGTAACACTCGTACAAAATATACAAAAGCGCAGTGGTAAATCACACTAAAGCTTGCATGAAAAAGAAAAGCAAGATTTTCAGCGATTTTGAATTTACTCATTCAATGCAAGACAACCTAACCCGATCATTGTTGGTAATAAAGAGATTTGCCAATGAATAGATGTAACCATTTTGGCCAATCGTGGAGAAAGAGAAAAACATAGAAAATGATGCTTTCTACATATTTGATATAATCAAAACACTAGAAATAATCAAAAAATCATTTGAGAAAAGACAAACAAAGATCAGGACAGTCTGAACCCCTGCATTGCTGAATAGAGCAAAAATTTTGAGGGAAATATAATTCTTAGAGAAATTGCTACCATCTGCATCTTACACTGCAAGCTCAGAATTTTGAACAATAATAGATGACAGGGTGAAGGAAAAGAATTGAGAGATAAAACTTTATCATTGAACAGGTCTGGTTAATCACTCAATAGAATCTGTCACTTGACCAATGTCTTTTGGCAGCATGCTATGCTGGAGGTGGTCAATTAATAAACTGGAAATAGAGGTGAACAAAGAATAAGTTACTCCTCTCATTTTTTGTTAGGCAGTTATCACTAAAAATATCTGAATTTTTGAAAAACTTTTGTCAACACTGCCGGACACAAGCCAATGGACCAATTTAGTATAAACATTGTAAATTGAATGCTATGCAAAAAACCTATCTGGGGGAGGGGGATTTTAAAAAACAAGAAAAAAAGTAAATTAGTGACACCAGGAACAACATGTAGTAAAAGTAGCTGAGGCAGTCAGAGAGAGAAAGAGAGAATTTGGCTTTAGTAGTAACAACCTCCTTGTACAAGGTACCATGTGAGAGAAATAAGAAGAAAAAAAGTGTAGGGATTAGTAAGCAATGTTTTCTTTTTGATAAAAAAAGTGGATCGGAAATGTTTCAAACTCATAGATCTGTGTGTCTGAGTCTTTCTTTCTTCTGTAAGTGTCATGAGTCATTTTTTACCATTTTGAAATGTCCCTAACACACCACCTTTTTTGTCCTATGCTTTTGCATGTCTCTATTATTGAAGTTTACATAAAGCCTCCTGGTCTTTACTAAAACCTCTGTGAAATTCATTGATGGTATAATAATACTCTCCAGCTTCATCAAATGGAACAATGAAACAACACTATCCCAAATGATTATGATCATATCCTTTGCTTCTATTTAATTTTCTCTCTTTCTAGTCATAAGAATTTGTTTCTTGCGTAGAATACTTATCACTCAGCAGAATTTGAAAATCCTCAATAAAATCATTATAAGAAGAAATGTAAAATGTACCAAGTCAAAACATCAAAACAAGAGTGATCAGAGAAAGATGAGAAAACCTTTGAATGATAGCAATGAAAATAAGTGATAGCAATGAAATTACAAGACAACAAAATAGGCATTTAATTCCCCAAGAGAATAAGTGAAAAGAAAGAACAAAGTGTAAATCAATTTTTCAAGAGAAAAAATACAACCAAGTAAATCAATAATCTATAGTGAATCACTGTAGAAAATAACTCAAGGATTTGTATTGTCAGATAACATTGCACAAGCACCAATGGTCCAGGAATGTGCAGAGACCATCAACCAATAATGCCAACATAGGTTTCTTTAGTTTTTAAGCTTGTCTGGCTGACTGACTATGTATCATGTATACAGCCTGCACCAAGGGAGCTAGAGGAGTTAAAATGTAAACATTCGCTCCTTATTTTGTATAGAAAAAAGCATATTTTGTTTTTTGAAGCCCCCCCCCCAATGGGTTTTTAGTACGGGGGTTCCCATTTACAATGTAATTTTATGCTAAAATGGTTCTTTAGTTTGTGTTCAGCAACATCAACGCTAGCTTTTTAAAATCAAAACTTTTTAGTGCTCACTGTCCAACAAAGGGCAAGAGAAGTAACTTATTCATTGATCACTCCTTTTTCCAAGTTCTTAATTGAACACCCTAAACATGGCATGCTGCAAAAAGACTTTGGTCAAGTGACGGTTTCTATTTAGTGACTAACCAAACCTGTATAATTTCTTTTTACTTTGATGGTAAGTTGAATTAAAAATTATTAAAGATTCAAATCAAATGAAGGACTGTCCAGAAAAAGAAAAAAACAGTTTAAACTGAGAACCGGTTGCATGGCCTTTATACAACTTGGCAACCAATCAAAGGGAATCTATCTTTACATGCATGAATAGACACTCTCCTGTGAGATTATTCAGTCGGCAATGAGATGCCATTGAGTGAGCTTGTGTACATTGTGTACACCACATTCACTATAACCAATCTAGTGCAGTTTTTTTTTGCACAAAATCACATCACCCAGTTCTGTCAGCATCCTTCCCCTTCACAGTCCAGATTCAACTTCACAGTCCAGATTCAACTTCCTTTGACTTATGGCTTTTCCTCAAAACTAAAATCCTGGCCATTTTCCAATTTTTCCCTCCATTATGTTATTGTCATTTCAAACAATGACAAAACACTGATTATAGAAATTATGTATATACATATATATTTAAATATTTTTTTGGGGTAATCTATGTAAGTAAGCCCGTTTAAAAAAATTTAAATGATTCATAGTTTATAATAACATCCATATGCAATACATTATGATAATACCCTGTATAAAACAACCAACTATATGTATGACATGAGGTGTACTTTGAAATCATAGCTGAAAGGGAGGTGGTGTTTGATCAACACTGCTGGGGTGCCATGTTAATACAACTGTTTTATTTTTAAATCCCCGGAACGGTTACATGGTAAACAACTTGTGATCCCAGCAAAAGAAAATTTACACTTAGTACCATAATATCGAAGTATATGTAAAACGGGAGAAAAAAAGGAAGAAAATTACATAAATTTCATCACAGATATTGGGAAATTAGTTGCTGAAGTGACAAAAAAAAATAAAAGGTTTTTGAAAAAGTTTTTTTTAATGTGTTTAGTGTTTAAAGCTGTAAAATATTCTAGAATGCATATATATTTATTCATTCACACATATATTTATTCATATGTATATATCTAATTTAGGGTTAATGTTAGGGTTAGTAGATAGATTTGGGTTAATTGGTAGGGTTAGGGTTTGTAGGTAGGTTTAAAGTTGTTTTTAATTCCCTAACTATCTATCAGTGTTATTTCATCTTACACACTAACAATTTTTTTGGTGGTTGTAGGGTGTAATGGATGAAAGGCACCTAAAATTGAAACAAAAAGAGATTTTCTTCTAAGAGAATTCGCAATTACCAACATGTAAATCTTTACCAATAAAAGAAAATTACGTGTATGATCTTCCGTAACAAAAGTCGTCAAATTGTGTAAAATGATGAAAATGTTATGGAAGAAATCTAAAAATGATCGAAATCCCAATTGAAAAGTAGATTTCAGATTATGGATGAAATTAAAGAGAATGCGACAAGGTAGCTGATGGTGATCCCTAAAAAGGACTGTTTTGAAAAGTGAAAGAGATTCTGGGATACATGTGTAGGGTCATTAGGGGAGTACTCTGAAAGGGACTAAGGTGCCATTGCTCAAGGTAGCCAATTTTTTTTGTTAATGCTAAGTGACTGGGTACTTTCTGACAGACCTCGTATAATGCTTAGATTTTGATGCAATATTTCTATCAAATCAATTCAAAATTATTCTTGATTCTATTTGCATCATGTGTCCAGCAAATATAGAGGAGGTTGGTACTAGTTAAACCCTAGGTCAAGTTGAAGCCTGAGGGGTTTTCAATCATTTTGGTTACATGGCTAAGTCACATGATTGTCTGCCTTAACCACAAATCTGGCATGTTGTAGACTAATGAGGTAAGTGCTAAATCATTCTGACAGGGATAACTGTGAGCAAACCTGTATATGAGAGGTGCCATTGGAGTGTGACACTTTTGTTCTGAACATTTACAGTGGTAACCAGTGCCAAATATACACCTATGTTTTATTTCATTTGCTGATTATTAAAAGAGGTATTCTAATGAACGGTAATAAGGACTTCTGTTTCTTTGAAAGCAAAAATTATTTATAGTCATACAGTGCCAAATTAATACCAAAACGTTGTCTTTTCTGGTTATGTTTGTTTGATTACGTATACTAGTCATGAGGAAAATAAGGAGATCTGTTATTCTCTAGTAAAAGTCAAAAGGAATGTTGTGATATCCTTTCATTTCAATTGAAAAAAATTTTTTGTACCGTTCCTAGTGAGGGAGTGCCAAATATCATGGTAATCTGTACAAAGATCACCAAAAGTACTGAATGATGTTTCAAAAAGTTTGCAGAAGATTGGACAATGTGGTAAAAAAGGGGGAATAAAATGTTGGGATGGATCCAGGATTTCTTTTCTGATTGAGAGATATTTTTTGGTTATTTTTCAATTACTTATGATTGTCGACACCGTATCTCAAAAAGTTTTCAATGAATTTCTATGAAATTCTGTGGAGGTATGGACAATAAGCTATAAAGACTTATCAAATCTTACAGAGGGTCCATTTCCAATTACCTACCCTACATCGTAGTTACATTTCCAAACAACATAATATTGTCAAAATTTCATGTTTGTTCACACAATACCTCCAAAAGTTCTCAATAAATGTCAATGATTTTTTTGGAAGGTTGGACAATAGGCTGTGGAAGAATTGATTACATTTTGGGGCAGATCCATGCACAATTACTCTCTTTTACAATAGCAGTGGCAGAGTTATGCACTCTCTGAGTGCTTTCTAGTATAGTATTTGTGAATTGATTATAGTGATAGCTATCATTGTGTCATTCATGCAATGAATTAATGTATATATTTGTGCTAAATTCATTACTTAATTATAGAAATATTACAGTGTAGTAGAATGCTCAGAAAGTTGATTAATGATGTGTGTGCTGAATGAATGAATTAACAATAGAAACTTTTAGGGATATATCTACAGATAGCAGCTATGGCAAGCACTGAAATTACCCCTCTGTCCAAACATGTGGCATGGTTACATCTTTTAGATAACCTTACCCATGATAATCAAAGACAGTTCATACATATAGAGAAAATCCTTTTTGAAAATCTTTTCTGAATATCTGAGGATAGCTTGTCTGACTTTAATAGAAATTGCATGAAATGGTGCCCAAGGCACATGTCATACCTGCCACACCCCAGACATGTTACTGCTGAGATTGTGATACAACATACACATCAAATAACTTATATAATTCATAAGTCTCAAATTAACTTGAATAATCAACTTCACCCATCTACATTACATATGGGACTGAAACTTGACTGATTGATTATGTAACAGATATATGTCGCTCTTCAGCATGACAATTCATCAAGTTTCCTTTTATTGTCCATTCTTTGGGAAAATTAGGAAAAGAAATGAAAACTGTTGGTTGAATAAAATAGAGAAGTTGGAAACCAATTAGAATCTAGAAAAAGGCTGAATAGAATTAGATAGTTTTCTTGGGTTCTTTGGCTCAGTTTTGAAATTTATGTCGCCTAATTGAAGAAAGATTTCTATTACCTTAAGGTCAGTGATGGAGAAGCTAAGTAGCCATTCATGGCTGTTTTGTGACAAATTTTATGCCTAAGGATGCTTTCTCTCCCCTTGACTTGATTGCTCACAGCATCCAAATCCACCAGACAAATTGATTTCACAGACCATCAAATAAAGATCAAAGTTACGTTACTTTGAATAAGTCTTCTAGCTTTTCTTTTTGTCTAGATCAATGGTTCTTTACAAGAACAATACTTCACTTACACATTAGATTTCTCTTTACTTGAGAAGCTAGCTACAGTGAATTAGAAAAGATTTGTATCTTCTGATTCTATGAAATTTTGTTTCAAAGGTTAACCATTAACTTGCCCAGAAAAATTGTTTTATAAGACTTGCCTTTTATTTTTATGTTTTATTCTTTTCTCAATTTGATTTAGTCTTTCCTACCTTTTTCATGCTTCTCAGATATCTTTCGTTATCTATCTTTTAACATTCCATATTCAATCTTTTTTTTATTTGTTTGTCTCTTTCTTTCAACTGTAGACAAGTAATTAAGATGCTAGTATGATAAACCATTATTACGTGAGTTCTTCACTTACTGGGCACTCCATGAATGTGGCCTTGTGCCAAATTTGGTGCAGTCCAATTGATGAAAGAAAAACAGGAATGGACCAAAAGAAAGAAAGAACAAAAGAAATGTAGTTAGAAAGGGAGAAGAGAGAAAGAAAGGAAAGAAAGAAAACAGTAATGATTAGACACAGCAAATGGTGAGGAATGGAAAAGGAGAATAAGAAGGAAAAAAGCAAATAAAAAGAGAAAAAAAAGGAATGACTGAGAGATGAAGATAAATGATGTGAAGAAAGGGAATAAAGAAAGATGACTTCGTTGAAATGAAGTAAAGAGAACAGATGTAGGGAAAAATAAGAAATGAAGAAAGATTAGGAAAATGAAATTATGGTGAAAAAAAAAGAAAAGACCTAAAAATGAACAGGTCTAATTAGTCACTGAATAGAAACCGTCACATGACCAACATCTTTTGCAGCAAACCATGTTGGGGGTGATCAATTAAAAAGTTGAAAAAAAGAAGTAATCAATGAATAAGTTATTTCTCTTATATTTTTCTGGGGCAGTGATCACTAAAAAAGTCAGAATGCTGCTAGACACAAATTAAGGGACAAATTTAGCATAAACTTATATTGCAAATTGAACCCCAACTAAAAACCTATGTAGGGAGAGAATTTTCAAAAAACAAAAAAATATTTTTTTCTCAACGTGATAATGAGCAAATGTTTAAATTTTTAGCCCTTTAGCTCCATTGGTGTGGCCTGAACATGTGATACATACATACATATATATGTAGATAGCCAGCCAAACCCATTGGAAAACTGAAAAAAACTATATTGACAGTTTTAATGACAGTTTCTTTGAAGAGTCTAAGTGAAAAGGCTTGGTGACTCGTTGGCAGGGGTAGAGAAAAATATAAAAGAGAAAGGAAGAAAGTGAGAAGGGAGAAAAAGATTTTCTTAAAATGAAGAAATTGAAAAAAGATTGTAAGGGTGAAATGAAAACAGACATGAAAAGATGAAGAGAAAAGAAAGAAATAACAAGCTTGGCTGCTGCAGGGTCAAACTTCACTCCTATTTCTATTCCGACTAAAGATGATTACTGCAATTTTTGTATTACATAAGTGATAAGAGAAAAATTATAAAAAAATATTTTCTCATCATCATCATCATCATCATCATCATCATCATCATCATCATCACCATGACCATGATGATGATGATGATGATGATGATGATGATGATGATGTCCATTGTTGGATATAGACTTTCCTCAAGATTTGCCAGATGTCTCTATCATGGGTGTTGATGAGCCAGTACTTTCTGAATTTGTCTAGTTTGTCTCTCCATCTTGTATTCAGCCAGCCTCAGTTTTGCATGCAATCTCTGGGGATCCATGTTGTGAGTCGTGATGTCCATTGGTTGTCTGCCATTCTTGCAACATGCAAGCTCATTGTCATATGAGTTTCTTAATGGATTCTATGATGTCTCGGATTCCTGTTTTTTCCTCAATATACTGTGCTGTCTTGTAATCTCTCCATGTGAGGTTGAGCATGATTTTTTCATGTGCACATTGCATGGTACTCAGTTTGAGGTTCAGTTTCTTAGTTCCCATCTTTCAGCTCCATAGATGACTATCGGGAGGATGCATTGGTTGAATACTAATCTTTTTAGGACTTATAAATGTATCTATTTGTTAGAATGAAATAAGTCCTCATATATCTGCAAGATAAATTTTATTGATATGTGAGACTTGTCAGTAAGAGACACAACTTCCAAACAAATGCTTGTAATTTTGTATCATGGTAGGGAAATGTGAATTTTATAGATGTACTTATTAAGAATTAAGAATGAAATAAGTCTTTACATATTCATAACATAAATATTGGTGGATATATAAGATTTTCCAGCTCAATTGGTAAGAAAGAGGACTACCAATCAGTTTGCTGTGATTTCAAATCACCCTAAGGAGAACGTTTTTTTAAAATTTTTTACTCCCCTAAATTTGGTAATGATTACTGTTCTTCTTCTTTTTGTTATGGTTGAAGAACAAGTCAATTCCCTGTTTGAACTAAAGTTTGTTAAAAATGAATGGTACTGTATAAACAGATAAAGAAGGATGTGAAAGCTCCCTCATTCCTTCATCTTTGTATTCTCTTTTTCCTTCTGTTTTTTCTAGTATTTTTCCTTTCGAATTGAACTTCCGACTTTTTAATGTATTTTTTCACACTTTCTCTCTTTTTAGTTTTTTTCCTTTACTCATTTCTCTCTGTTATTTACATTATCACTCTTTACTTTTTATCACTTGGTCACCATTCCTCCCTTCTATTTTTCAAGCTCTTTTTTTCTTTCTTTCTTGTACTTTTCTCAACTTTTGTTCTTTTGTCATTATTATTATTATCACTAGCATAGTACCATTTAGAAATACCAGGGAATTTACGTATGGATTACCACTTCTGCTTGAGTTCAGAGTGTCTGTGCATTCTGCCTAGGACCAAAAGGGTGTTCATTAAAAAGTATTATGCACGCACACACAAACATATATATATATATATATATATATATATGGATACACATTGCATTCTATATACCACATATACATATGTAAAAGAGTTGATCTCGTATAAAAGTTGATCCTGTTTAAAAGTTGACTTTTGCCCCAAAATTTGGATTTTCCATTTATTTCATGTAAAAGTTAACCTTAGTTCTTCAGAGACAATAGATCAACTTTTGTGAATCAAGGTATGATCCTGAATATAAATGTCATGATGAGGAAATTAATTTTTCTTTGCTATTATGTTCTGATATACATAAGGTGTCTAAGTAGGTCAACGGAGTCCGTTGAGATGCCTACATATTAAAAGTCTGCTATGATACCATCCTCTTTATTTAAATGCAAATTTACTTAAACCATATTTCTTTTGTATGTTCCTTATAGATTTGACTCTTGAGAGCTTTTTGAAATCACTCATTTTGAATTATTTTCCCAGGAACAGAATCCTCATTTTTTACAGAACCTTTATTTCTTTTTTGTAATGCTCGATCATTATTCATGTCTTTGCATCAAGAATTGTAATTTAATGGAACACAGCATGTGCCTGTAACCTAAACAATACTATGAGAATGCTGTGTGCTACCATTGAATTTGTTGAGACCTGCTGCTACAATTTTGTTTTCATTCAGGCTTCTATCATTCCCAAGGCAATCAGCTTCATTAGTGTTCATTATATTTAATGATGATAAAATTTCTTACAACCAGAGACAAATGAGCAATGAGGCATGTATGTAAAGTTTTATTTAAGGTTAATTCAAAGATGAGGTTATACTATAAATAATAATTAGAACAGGCCTGGTTAGTCACTCAATAGAAAACGTCATATGACCAACATTTCTTGGCAGCATGTTGTGTCGGGATGAGCAATTAAAAAATTGGAAAAAGGGGTTATCAATGAATGAGTTACATCTGTTGTATTTTGTTGAGCGGTGATCACTGAAAAGTCTGAACTTTCAAAAAAACTAATGTGAATGCTACCAGACATAAACTAAAGGATCAGTTTTGCCTAAACTTATATTGCAAATAGAACCCTCACTAAAGACCTACTGGAGGATAAATTTAAACAAAATATTTCCAGAAATAATAAGAAGTGAATATTTAAGCCCTGTAGCTTTAATGGTGTGTCGTGTCCAGGTGATAGATACATTGCTAGCCAGCCAGTCGACCAGCTAACCAGGCAGCTAGCCAACCAGCAAACTTAAGAGAACTATGTTGATAGTTTTAGTTGACGGATTCCAATATATTAATCAAGTAGATAGAGGAAGACAGCAGCCATAAAACTTGTGAAATCAAACACTCAGTGTCATGGAAAACTCATGAAAGTAAAAGATGTCAATATACGCATCCAAAATAAATGGTGTTAACACACACACACACACACACACACACACACACACACACACACACACACACACACAAAGCACACACAAAGCACATACACAAAGCACACACACAAAGCACAAAGCACAAAGCACACACACACGCACACAAAGTACAAAGCACAAAGTATAAAGCACACACACACACACACACACACACACACACACACACAAAGCACACACAAAGCACATACACAAAGCACAAAGCACAAAGCACAAAGCACACGCACACAAAGTACAAAGCACAAAGTATAAAGCACACACACACACACACACACAAAGCACACACACACACACACACACACAAAGCACACACACACACGCAAAGTATAAAGCACAAAGCACACACACACACGCACAAAGCACACACACACAAAGCACACTTATCAGTACCAGAGTCCACATCAAATTAGCTATGCGTATGAAGGAAACTAGATAAAACCATATGAAACCAGAAACAAACTCATTGATTATAGAGGTTGCAACCATTTGCCTGGGCAGCTAATGTTATGGGGGAGCAGTTTGCTTAAGTGCTTATTCACCCATTCTGTCTTCTGTCATCCACCATGGCATGCTAGTGACAAGATGTTTTGTCAAGATATCTCAGTGATGGGATAGAACACAGGAAGAATTGATTTCAGACCTTCCCAATGTGAATTAATGAAAAATGAGCATAAACAATATCAGTCAAAATAAGAACTTAATTAACCAATTTGAGTTTCTCTACTAGTTAACTGTTCGGCTACCCTGCACTTTTCACAAGGACTATTGCCATAAAAGATACGAGAAAGCAAGTCTGGATGACTATTATAGAGGCTATTGTTGATATTCATTCTTTGCAGATGTTACAATTTTACAACTACTTACCCTCTACTCTTGTTTGAAATCACTTGACCTTCAAGTGTATATTAAGGAGTATCACCTGCCAAGTGCTAGAGATTTATCTCAGATTTCTCAGTAATCATATGCTCAAACCACTGAAGATTATAGGTTGGTGGCTTCTTTTAAAATCACATTTTAAATAGGTTTTTAGTGAAAGGTTCAATTTGCAATGTGAGATTATGCTAAATTGGCCCCTTAGATTGTATCTGGTAGCATTCATGTTTATTTTTTGAGACTTTTTTAGTGATCACTGCCCAACGAAAATCAAGAAATTCATTGATAACCCCTTCTTCCAAACTGATCATCCCTAACATTGCATGCAGCCAAAAGACGTTGGTTTCTATTGAGTGAATAACCAGACCTGTTATTCTGCATATCAATAAGATAGGGAATTGTCATTGATTTGTTGTTGTTTGTGTATCTATTCCTTTCATATGGATCTGCAAGAAAAGTTTGATAGAGCTTGATGGAAAATTCAACATAAGATCACTTGTGCAAATGTCTAGAAGAAATTAGATTTGTTGATGTACAATTTTTTCATTCCTAGTGAGTGAAGGGAATATATTTGCTTGAGCTCAACAAATCAGATTTGAATTTCTTGTCAGCTTTTTTTAGGAATACACAGCACTGAAAAAAAAACATTATTTTTTCCAAAAAAAATATTTTTCTCTGAAGGCAAATAGAGTTTTTAGAAGTGACTGTTTTGTGATAAATAATATATAAGATAGAAGTGCAAGGTTCATCCTTATCTAAGATAACAAAAATATCTGCGAGATGAGTAGTCTTTGTCAAAGCAGAATCTTTAGGGATTTCCATTGTGCACAGTCCTCTCCTCTTTGAAGATCAATAAAGAATTCCCTTGTTATCAATATCAATACTATCTTGAAAAGAAAGAAAACACCAATATGACCTCAGCCGAAACTGTAATCTCAGTTTCAAAATCTCCTAAACTTAAGTTTTTTGATAATGTTGTACTATTGTGCACCTGCCTGAATGGGAAAAAAATATGGCAGAACTTGAAATTGAAAAAAAAAAGATTAAAAAAAACACAAAAGATCCCAGATGAGATCTTTTCAAAATAGTCTTTATATGTCTTTCTTGGAGCAATCCATGTGTTATTGAATGCTATTAAACATGTGGGTGTTTCTGTTACTCAAAGTTGTATCAGATTTTTACCAGATACAATTATTGTTTTTTGAAATGGCCAACATGTAATATGATGAATTGAGTTTTTTCCTTAATGCAATTGATTGTTCCCTACAGCTGTAGTGATGGGTTTCATGGGGTTCGCATGAACCGATGTACGCCAGTTTCTAAAATTTCAGAAGTTTGCAGAACCAGTCCGGAAATTTCTTTGCCTATTTGTGTAAAGGAACAAAAACTATCAAAATCAATTGCTGTTTCAGTTGTTTAAAGCAACAGCATTGAACAATAATTGAAAATTGTATTTCTCTTTATATACTGCCAGAAAAAATGACAACATGTATAAATTTGGTATTTCTTTAATGACAGATGAAAGAAAAAGTGGTGATGAGTGTATTAGTAGTATGCTAATATAAGGGTTTCATTCATTGACTTCTCAGATGTCTTTGTCTAATTCATTTCTGAGAACAAAAAGGACTGAGAGAACAGAGTGTAAAAGAAAAGGAAAGAGAGAGAGACAGTCAGAGAGACAGAGAGAGAAAACAAAAAACAAACAGGCAAGGGAGGAGGAGGATGCACGTTCATGTATGTGTGTGTGTTTGTGTGAGAATCTTTATTTTTTGTTTATCCTGACTCCTGAAACTGATAATGGAAGTGTTATCAATGAAGATTTGCTTTCTATAATCTTGGTTCTCCTAGAGAAAAATGTTTTTTTTTTCAATTTCAGGTGCGATCCATTATTCAAAGATTTTTCTATGCTTTAAGGATAGGGGGGGGGATGCAGGTTATTCTATTTACCATGTAACTATAATGCAATGGTGACCCTTGCTTTCCAGTATCTTACTGGAGGTACTGACAACCATTTCCGTATCACCATCATGACTTCTATCCACAGTGTGTTGTCTGCTCTTTGAAATTCTTTCTAACAGTTCGACTTTTCTACCAAAAAGACCAAAAAATTGAATAGGAAGGAAAAAAATTTGCCCTGAGGAGAACTGTGTTTGTAAAGAAGAAAAAATATCTTGCATCTAGATGCAGCCCAAATCATCTAGATTTAGATTTAAAAAACATCTAAAGTTGAGTCAAAAAACATTTTAAAATGCCTAGAAACATCTCACATCAAGTCACAACCAAAACGTCTAGATTTGGTTGAAGAATATCTAAATGAGCAACACTGACAGAAAGTTAACAGACGGAGAGGTGTCAGACGTAACTCTATGAAAATAGCGGAAAGCGGGTGCTCTCTTAATTATTACAGTAATATTGTAAATAGACTCCCTTCTCCTCAGGCAAAATATAGAAAAGATTTTAGCAGTAAAGTTCCAGATGACTGTAAGGGTCTGACGGATTGAAAGCACCTAAAATTGAAGAAAAAAAATTTCTCTTGGGAGAACCGCAGTTGTAAAGAAACAAATCTTTACCCTCATCCTGAAGAATGACACTTTGATCCTAGGTAGAGCACACAGATACTAAACTCTGATCCTCCGCAAAATACCTATCTATGAGTAAATCCTGTAATTTCTGGCAGTAACTATGTCAGTTTGTTACATTTTGGGAACAACTTATGAGCTTAGATTCACCTCTTTTTTACAGGTTGAAGATTGTAAAAATTTCTTTGCAAGTAATTCTTAATGTTTTCATTTAGGTTTTAGGGGGGAAACTACATAGACCTACCCAAAGGTGTACATGGGCTTGTCTAGGTCTGCCTGATAATGTGCATTGAGCTGAGAGAACCAGTTTCTAATTCTATAGAAACAATTTAGGGATAGAAAAAAGAGAGAACCTGTTTCTAAAAATTTTGAATCTACCACTGACTGTATGGAAAAGCATTTGATAATGAAAGACAAATTGCATATGCTGGTAAACTGAAAAATCCAATATGTACGTATATTTTAGAGCTGATAGATTCGTAGCAAAAGCAAAGCTGCTTCCCATATCGCACAATACATGAGGCAATGGTTTTTGTCTCCATTTCTCAAATGATCCATGGGACCAAATCATTGTATATAACAATTGTATATTTTACAGGGCTGGATGGAATGCTTTATAGGGCTAAAGCAGCTCATGTATTATTGAATGCTTTTTAACATGTATGTGTTTCTATTGCTGGGAGTGGTATCAGATTTTTACCAGATACAATTATAGTTTTTTGATGAGTTGAGTTTCTTCTTTGATGCCATTGATTGTTCCCTACAGCTCTACAGAATGGCATTTGATGATGAAAGATAAATTGCATCTGCTTGAAAACTGAAAAATCCAATATGTACACATATCTTAGATGTAATAGATAGGTAGCAAAAACAAAATTGCTTCCCATATTGCATGATGCACGAGGCAATGATTTTTCTGTCTCCAATTCTTGTACATTGATCCATGTTGACTTAATCATCATTTATAACAGTTATGGGTTTTTGCTAGACCAGATGGATTTCCTTACAGGGCCAAAGGGCTCCAACTGCCATTTATTTATCCATAGATAGTGGTGAGAAATAGATTCATGACTTTCCTAAGGCAGGAGTACAAAGTGTCCCTGCTGGAGTTTGAACTCAGTCCACTGATTCTATCTATTATACAGTTAGACTGCCTGTACCCCCTGACAAATATGTTTATGAATAGAGATCTATTGAGACAAACTGAATGGAGGAAGCAAGAATCGAACTTCAGTAAAACAAATGTCATGTACAACAAACATGTTGAGAACAAAGACACAATGATCAAAATTGAAAATGTAGAGCTAAAGAAAGTAGACTGTTATATCCATCTGGTGCAACAAATCTCCATGAAATCCTCAAAAGAGATCAAGTGAAGAACCACTCTAGGATGACAAGCTTTCGGTTAAGCAAGCTCAACCTTCAAGAACAAAAAAAAACCCCCTTCATTCTTAAAAGAAGGGTCTACAATCAATGCATCCTCCTGATAGTCACCAATGGAGCTGAAACATAGAACCAAACCAAAAGATTGGCTCTCAAACTGAGAACCATGCCACATTCATGAGAGAGAATCATGTTCAACATTACATGGAGAGATGACAGAGACATGATAGAAACCATTAGAAAACTCAAATGGCAATGGGCTGTTGCAAGAATGGCAGACAATTGTTGGACAACACAACTCACAATGTGGGCCCCAGAGATTATTTGTGAAATTATGGTTAGCAAAAAAATAACATGGTGTAACAAACTAGACAAGTTCAGAAAGCATTGGCTCCATGAAGCCCATGGCTAATCTTGGGTCCATCAACAGAAGCTAAAAGGCTGGTGGTGATATGGTGGTGATGAATATATATATATATATATATATATATATATATGTATGTATGCATGTAAATTTTGAATAATCTGGTAAGGAGGTGAGAATGTTCGGCGAAACATCCCAAGATTTGTTTGGACAATCAAACTTATTCTTTGTTTTGCTGATGTTGTTACCATAACTTTTTTAGTTGATCCATCTATGGGCTTTTTCAGGTGTATAATCTGTAAGAAAAGAGAAGGTGTTTCCCTGTTACAGAACAAGATGGCAAACAGAAGTGGAAGCTAATATAACAATCGGCTTGATTGGCTGTGAACAGTATTGTCTGTATGGTTCACATTGCTTGAATGAACCGAGCCAATTGATATATTAGTTACCGTTTCTGTTTACTATCCCTCTCCATTCTCTGAACAAATATCTTGGAATGGTAATGGCTCTTCTGAAAATTATAGACAATATCTTTGATTAACAATATAACTTAATCTAGATAAGTTCTTTTCACTAACTCTTTACCCAGCAAATGGCAAAGCATATAATGACATCTTGGATTTGTATTTCCTCTCCACTCACCAAAACATCACATCTTCATGATGTTATATTTTATTATGAAGAGTATTTTTTTTTGATTTACTCACTTAACATATCAAGATAGAAAGATAGGCCATATGACAATTTTGGGCATTTGAATAAAACCCAATGCAATTATTTGAAAGGTGCAGTTACAGGTACCAACATGTCACTATTTTACTGAATCTTATTCTAACTATTTCTTTTCTTGGATGCAAGTCATAAGAATCATTACATTTTGACGTGGAAGCATCTGGAATCAATTTGATACTCTACAAGTATCATAGTGTTTCAAATAAACATCATCTTTCCATATCTTTCTTTCTTTCATAGAACCTCTAATCAATTTCAAACAAATCAAACAAGAAAGAATAATTTTTTTTAAATAATCTGAAAATAATTGAGAGCTGTTTATAATATTGATAAGCACACTTCGGAAACTTACAATAATTTCTCTGTAAAAAAAAAAAATGCATTAAGCGGCCGAAATGGGAGAACTAAGAATTAAAAAAGTGAATCACATAGACCCACAGAAGCAAGCACACTCCAACATGGCTTTCTA
Source organism: Thysanoteuthis rhombus (assembly GCA_963457665.1). Lineage (NCBI taxonomy): Eukaryota > Metazoa > Mollusca > Cephalopoda > Oegopsida > Thysanoteuthidae > Thysanoteuthis > Thysanoteuthis major. The sequence continues at coordinate 50,856,811 of OY735202.1, forward strand.
AGTATGCGTGGAAGCCTTCAACTACAAATATCTTAAAATTAGCAGCATATTTATTAGAAAAATTTTGTGTAAAATATTTTTTACCTGAAATGTGTTAGTTTCTTTTAGCATTTTAGGCACGAACTGATACAAGAAAAAAGAAAGGAAGATAGACACACCATCCCAGTTCAGTACTATCAAGTAAAGGACAAATGCAATATGTTGATTTCTCAATCTGAGTTTTAAAAAAGTCATTGAAAATTGTCTGATTGCTCTTTCATGAATCTTATTCATTCAGATTAAGTGGTTTCATTTCTCAATTTCTTTAATTTATTTCATATTTATTGAAAAATCGTCTTAAATGAAAAAAAGTTAATGATAATCTTGGCATTATTTTTTGTACAAGCAATGCTAAATGATGTTTATTGAATGAAAATGATTGCTTATATTCCAACTAAAGAAGATTACTGCAACTTTGTATTGTATATATGATAAATAGATTTGTAAAGATATAAGATTTGTCAGTTTGGATCAGTTGGTAAGAGAGCTGCCTACACCAAGTTGTGATTTCAAATCACTGAATGGAAGTGTTATTTTTATATATCTGTTTGGTTTGACATGATGGGATAAACAAACAGCGAAGAGTTCATTCCCCTAAATCTGGTGAGCATTGTTCTTGTTATGGTGGAGGAGGAATAAAATCAACTCCAACTCAGACTGGAGTTTGACAATTAATAATTAACTTGAGTGATTCTATTTGCAGAAGTTTTGACCTGTACTACTTCTCCTCATTTTCCTGGAGAAAACCTCTAATACTCAAATCTTATACTGAAGAGTTCAGCTGTTGATATGAAATGAACTGAAAGAGCCATTGATTGCTTCCTAGGGTATTCTTAGTTCCATGAATGATTTATCGTTTGACTGTCAACTTGCAGACAAATAAAAGTTAAATGGCACTTAATAGAATGATGGATGGATAAACAATAACAGGTTTAGGAGGAAATTAAAGAAAAAAAGATTTAAATATATACTGTTAAATCTGAACCTGACTTAGAAATTTATATTTGATGATGAAATTGTATGACAATCATGACTTTTAGTTCTGCAATGTGCATCTCTCTCTCCCTCTCTCCCTCTCTCTCTCATATATATATATATACATATATTTATATATATATATACACACACATATGCAAGTATGGATCAATAAGTCCGTTGCCTGACACAATTATTATTGTTTTCAAATTTGTATTCAAGTTAAAGAAATTAATTATAGCATAATTTGTTCGGTGATTATTGATTTTACTACAATTGTATTGTATTGCTCCTTGGTAATTATTGGAGTTTAGTGATGGCTGCACTTCTGACTTGCTAATGTTGTGCTATTTTGATCAGCGTAAGTTCACTTTGTTAAAGCACTGAGACTGGGTCAGTTTGGTTTCGGTTGTGAAAGATACCACAGCTGCTGGGTGTTTTGAGCTTTGAGCTCCCTCTATTCTGCTGCTTCAGGCAATAAAAACAAATATTATTGATCAAAACAAGCAAAACAGATTTTATTTCTTGGAATATATATTTTATTTTTATTCATCAATGTAGACCCATTAAGTTGATCTTACATTGAACAATAGAAGTTTATTCATATCCCTTGAGCTATGGAGATGAAACACAAATGAAATAAATAACTTTTGAAAAATCTTTATGAACCAAGTTTCCATTAATCTATCTGCTTGCATGAACTTGGTTTAACTCTTTCAGTACTAGTTTTGGGTAAACTTGTAAGATTCTATAGCACCAGTTGGTTTGTGTGAATGAAATTGGCAAACCGATTTCAAACTCTGACTCAGACATTTTGTGGTTACTTTGCATCAATGTCCTTGGGAAAGGCGTGAATCCACTCCCACCCCTAGCTATGTGTAAACAGAAGTATAGGTGAAAACACTCCAGCTTTTTAAGGTAGTCTATCAAAGTCTGCACAACATTATGTTTGTGTTTGGCAAACATACAAAAGCAGTTTTAGTCTCTAAGGGTAAAAACATGAAAATTATTGATGATATTTGTGATAAATTTTAAATTTTCTGAAAGCTGCTTTTGAGCTGTTTCTATTGAGTAAATATGTCAATACCAGTTATGAAGTTTGATCTTTGATCCATAAACATTATTTCAAAAATAAAAGAATCTAGGAAATTTTGTTGAAGAAATTGTCAAAAACTTCATTTTTCTACTCAAGTCTATTCTTGTAATATCATATATAAAATTACATCTACAGTACATGCAAAATCTATAGTGTAAGTACATTTACAGCATGTGCAGAATCCATATATGCAGAGTCTATAATATAAGTACATATAGAGTATAAGTAGACTATGTATATTTTTTTCAGAATGCAAAGAATATTGGCTTTGTTGGTGGCATCACTGTTGTTCTTACAGCAGCCAGTAAATGTAATCATATTTTAGTTCATATACAATATATGCAGACTGTGTTATAAGTATATATATAGTAGGGGAGATTTGGGTTTGTTGAGCCCGTGTGTTTGTCGGACCACCAGTAATACCCATGGTACCCTAGCAGTAGTAGTTACCATCTCCCTTCTGAAAAAAACCTCTCTTGGCAAGCTCTTTGACAAAATTTTTCTGCTGATTCCCAAGACAATACTGATTCAATTCTGATATACTGCACATCTGAGAAGTGACATTTGCTTGAGCTGTCGATTGAAAAGTCAAACAAGAAAACCAAGAGGAAAAGAGCAATGAAGTTATCTTACAATATAGTGCAAAAGATCACCTATGCTGATAATAGTGACCTAGAAGATAAAAGCTTTCAGGGGGATTACAGCTCTGATACTGAAAATATCACAGATATGTACCTACACATTGATTTTGATTAACATAGAGTGCCAGATATTGGAGACTATATTCTGGTGAGTTTGGTTGTTGAGAACTCTGCTAAACGATTTCAGTGTAGCTCAAGTAATGGACAAGGATCATAAGGAATTTATTATTAATTATTCCAGGCGATCCAGGAAAAACATGGTAAATGTTACATGTTGACATTTCTAACATTAACAAAAAGAATGCTGCTACGTGTCTGCCTCCACCGATCTCAGCTGGAGGTACCAAAATCAATTCTGTATTTCACTGTTGACTTAACAGCATTCAACTGCCAGTAGGTTAACAGAGTAATTCTGAGTAGGCCCTATTTTATATGAAAACACAACAACTTATACCAGATTGTGCAAGATCTTCATAGTCAATACAATACGAATTTAAACTAGTTAGCTTGAATCAAACTACCTCACTCTGCCCTCTGTGCTGGATCCATATAAACTCACACCCCTGCATGCACTCCCTTACCACATATATATCATGATTTTGTCTGTGATTGAGATGAGTTGAAGAACTGCTTTGATTAGTCTATAAAAACAATAAATAAAGTCTGGTCTAGTTAGTCACTCAATACAAACTGTCATGTGACCAACATCTCATGGTACCCTGCTGTATTAGGTTGGATCAATAAAAAAATTGGAATAAGGGATGATTGATTAGTAACTTCTCTTCCCTTTTGCTGGATAACTAAAAAGTTCAAATTTTTAAAAAACAAGTGGGCACAAAATAATGACCAATTTAATATAAATCTAAATTGTAAATTGAACCTCCCTCAAAAATCTACTTGGGATGGGAAAGTTTTGAAAAAAGCAATTTGAAATTGAATCATATTTCTCAAGGTTTGATTCAAGTTTGATTCACTCCACTAATACATAGTGATCAACGTTATTGTAAAAAAAAGGCAAAAATGTCTATTAATTTTCTGGGAACCAATAATTGAATGTTGATAGAGTCATCATTGAGAATAAATTGGCAACTGTTTTTGATCAGTGCTGATAAAATCATAATATCAATGCTAAATGGGTCAATATCAATGCTAAATGATTGATTTGAACACAAAAAGATCAAATGGAGACCACAGTAAAGAGAAATAAAACTCTTGAAACTGTCATAATTCTTTTCTGAAATAGTATCATCATAATCATCATCATTTTCTGAGTGCAGTTTTTGTAGATATCGCAGGGAATTGTCCTTGCTGAGATTCATCTTGTTAGAAACCGTCAAGCAATACTATCACCAAAAATGTCAACATGGGTTTCTTCAGTTTTCAAGTCAGTCCTGCTGGCTATGAATGTATGTTTGTACCATGTGCACTGACTGTACCAAAGTAGCTAAAGGGCTGAGATTTTCAACATTTACTCCTTATTTTGCTTAGAAGAAACCATTTTTCTGATTTTTTAAAATTAGCCCCCAAATAGGTTTTTAGTGGTAGATTCAATTTACAATGTAAGTGTAAGCTAAATTGGTCCCTAGTTTGAGCCTGAAAGTGTCACATTTGTTCTTTTCTTAAAATTTTATATTTGTTTGTGATCACTGTCTAACAAAAGGTGAGTGAAGTAATTTATTTATTGATTAGCTCTTTTTCCAACTTGTCATGCTGCCTGAAGATGTTGGTCACATGACTGTTTCTATTGAGTGACAATTTATAAAAAAAATTTTGCTCACTTTTCTACATCTACATGGGTATGTATATGCATGAAACAATTGTCAATCAGTAGACACTTTAAAGAGAGGAAGGAAACAGGAGGGAAATTGAAGAATACACTTTCGTAATTGAGATTTAGATTTCCAATTTGTTTTGATGTGAAACGTCTGTTCATAGTGATTAGCAGTTTAATGAAAATCTCCCAAATGTTGCTTAAATTCTATGAACCCAGTGTGTACACTTGTTCTTTCTATAATAGGTACAAAGTTTTAACATGAACTTTGAGGTGTCAAGAAGAGGAAAAGATTGAAGGCAGTAATTTTCTGAATTACCATCAACAGGAAGTCGACAGAGATGACATAACTCCAATATTCTATGTCTCTATATGTTACTTTAAAAACAAAGAAAATACTCGATTGTTTTTCAATAAATTCTACTTGTATACAAATTAAGATATCAAAAAAATAATTGAATCGTTTTTCAACTTGAATGGCTTAAGATCATTTGATAATGATTAATTTCTTTGTGAATTTCCTAAGCAGCTATTCACTTTTCATGCTTTTGTATTTTGTGTAACGATTATACTATCATCATCAGTTAAGCACTATCGTTAAAAGCCAGTGTCATTAGAATTTATCTATAATATCCTATTTGAAAAAATTGAATGTTCTCTCTATCATATTTATTTATATCTTTTTTTCTTATCGTTTTGTCTTTGATTTTGTTTTTTAAACGACCAATTAACCAAAAAAGTAACTTCAAATCTGCTGAAATCTTAATTAAATAAAATCGTTGACAACTGATCATAATTCTAGCGAACTACAATCATCTAAACCCTCTTGATCCCGGGTTAGCTTGGCTAACCAAATGTTTCTTGTCATCTTCATATTCAACCATAAACCACTTTGTACTCTGCTTTACCAATGATTAGTATTAGGTTGGTACAAAAATCATTGCAGTTTTCCAACATCAACTTTAAAGTAGGATAATCGAAATAAGAACCTCCAGAATCTACACATTTTTGCAAACTTGGACCAAGGCCATTTATTCTGGAAGCATTTAATTCTGGGATCCTTGAACCAATGATTTCTTTTAGGGTGTTTTGAGCTGCTGCTTAGTTGTAGAAGACTTTCCTTTGCAGGAAGTGGTTGAAATGCTTGAAAAAGTGGTAGTCAGTTGGAGAGAGATTTGGTGAGTAAGTTGGGTGAGGTAGAGTTTTGTAGCCTCATTCGATCAATTTCTATGGAGTCATTTGCATGACATGAGTGACATGGAAAAGAATTGGTCTTTTTTGATAGACCAATATTAAGCATAAATGTTGCAGTTCTTGGTACTATTGATTTTGTGGCAATACTTCTTTGCTGTGATGATTTCAACAGGATTCAATAAACTGTAGAGGATGATTCTGCATACTGACCACGAAACAGTGACCATAATCTTCTTTTGTTGCAGGTTTGGCTTGGGGAAGGGTTCTTGTGTTTCATTTCTGTCCAGCCAATGCACGGAATGCTACCGATTGTTGTATCAAAATGTAGTTTTCATGTCACAATGTGATCTAGAAATGGATCCTTTTTGTTATATGAAAAAAGTGCAGATGGCAAATTTTTTAAATTTTCATTCAACCAATTTGTCGAGCTTTTTTGACTTTCCAATTTGCTACAAATGTTGAATGACTATTGAATGATGATGTTTAATTTCTCTGCAATTTCTCGAGTTGTTTTGCATGTTTCTGCCTCAATAATGGCCCTCAATTGGATGTCATCAATCATAGAAGGACATTCATGAACTTCCTCGTCTCCAAGGCACCATTTTTAAATTTTTGGAACCAATATTGAGCTGTATGTTCATTGATGGTCTCCTGGCCAAGTCGCATTTTGAACTCATATAACAAAATTTCATGAATTTGCTTTTCTTTCTTCTTTGATTTGATCGTCTCAGATAAACCAGAATAAATAGTGAAAAGAAAACATTCAGCTTAAATAAATGGAGCAAAATTCACACTTTAAATGCTATATTCGTTGAAAATAGTTGAATAATAATTCATTCCAAAATAAAAATAACAAAAACCACAATTATTTTTGTCCTAACCTTATATTTCTATCTCCTATACCCATTATTCTATTTGATTCTTTTTATTTTCTGATTTTTTTCCATTATGTATTAAGAAAAATAGGCAGTAAGAGTTACTTCCTTACATTAAGCTTTGAGGATGTTGTGAATAAGTATCATAATATCAAAATTGGCCATGAATCTTGTTAGTTAATGTTCTTCAGAGTTATCAAGTTATATATATGTGAGTTTGATGTACGCTTAGGAAGAATTTACCAAAATTTAAAGATTCAGTTGTACTCACAAAAAACAAATACTTACCAGAAAAATTGTATATAAACAGTGATAGATATTTAAATTTTCAGGGAAATATTGAATATCAGAATGAGGGGTAGTTTTTTTAGCATTCAAGAATTCAAACTGATGCTGATTTGGAGATAATACTCTAGACTCACACTGCTTTTATCTTCTTATTAGAAGCCGTCAATCAGAACCTTCATCAAAACTGTCAACATAGGTTTCTTCTATTTTTAAGTTGATATTGCAGGCTATGTATATATGTATCACATACATGGGCTGCACCAACGGAGCTAGAGGGCCGAAAATGTTCAAATTCCCAAAACCTTAAGGTAAGACCTCATATACACATACTTATATTCATAAAAGCATGCTTTCTTTGATGCCAGCTGTAAAGCACTGGTTAGCAAACTCGTATGTCCGATCATTCATTAGTGTAGTGAGCCAGATCCTGAAAGAAGACTCTACTATATAAGCACTCTACCGGAGTAAGATATCCACAAACATACTTTTAGTCAATAGAAACCATCACATGACTAACTTACTTTTTTGTGTGGGTGGGTGATCAATTAAATAATTGGAAAAGGGACGATCAATGAATGTTACTTCTCTCAAGTGTGAATGCTGCACACAAACTAAGTGATCAATTTAGCATAAACTTACTTTGCAAACTGAACCCCCACTAGAAAACTATTTCTGGGAAGAATTTATCAAAAAGCCCGAAAATATACCCTAAATGAAATTAAGGAATCCCCCCTCAAAATAACAGAGACCAACCTTTACCATACATATCTACCTATAACTAATGCAACCCAGAATTATTCCTTGAAATACACCGGAATTTAAATCAACTCAAAAAAGAAATGGTAAGATGAAAAAATTATTTAATGAAACAAAACTAATCAAAAGTAAATGCCAAAGCGAAAATTTAAAAGAAAATTCTTACATCAGCCTATTTTGGAGATTTTGCTGTAAAAGGGGTCATAGAATGTAACAAAAAGAAAAGTAAAATGCGATATACTTATTGAAGGGAAATTGTATTTATTCAAGCAATCAAACCTTTTGAAATCAAGAGAAACCTAACATGCAACTCAAAAAATGTTATCCATGTAATTGAATGTGCAAATTGTCATGAAAATTATATAGTCTGCACACAATCATTAAATAATCATACATCTCTCCACAGAAGCAACATAAATATCTCTGAAAACACGAATTTATGTTTCAAAACACATATTTGAATGTAGTGATTGATACAATGACTATACTATACCAGGAATTAAAGAACGGAATTTACAGACAAATACAAACCATTGTTAACAGGCCATAGAAAGAATGGTTTTTGTTCAATACTTTCCTATTCAATATTCTTATTCAGTAATTCATCAATAAACTGTGAAACTCTATAGGAAAAAAAAAAAATTTCCTTTTTAAGATACCAAAATAGAAATATGTATCGAGACTGAAACATAATCAGCCGAGGTGATAAGGAGACAAACCAACCCAGCCCATCCCACCAAGACAACAACGGGTCAAAATAAATATATATGAAACTCTTATCAACCAGGAGAGATGCAACAAAATACCTCATCGTATAACAGCAGCCCATTTCCCAATCTTTCAGCAGATATACAGAATTGAAAATTTAAAAAAATCACATAATACCTCTAAGTGATAAAACCACATTTCACAAAAGGCACCATGATTACTACTACATTCTCAATAGTCACAATACATATATCTTCATTGAAATTAGTCCTATAAAAAATGAACATACTAAACTAAAAAACGAAAATAACTAAAAAAAAAATACCTAAAGAGGCTCTTGATAGCCGAAAATCAAGTTGTAATATGAAAAATAAAAAAAACAATACTCCAATTTAATACTTTTGCAGAATTCCCTCCCCTCCATATGTATATATATATATATATATATATATATATATATATATATATATATATACATATATATATATTCTTCATTTATACAATATGACAGACAAGGAACATTTTGTTAATTTTTCATTAAATTTTTCTTCTTTCCATACAAGAAAATATATGTTTTGATCCATAGATTGTACTAGTTGTCCAAAAGTGTAATCATACCCAGCACTTTCAGCTAAGCAACTAGCCATTATCATTTTTGTTATCGTTGTTGTTGTTATTTTTGTTGTTATACTGCAACAACAACGATGGTAAAAAAATAAAGTCAATTCCAGCCTCCAACCTGGATTGGAGTTAGACGGAATTGTTTCCAATTTTTTTTCTCATTTACAAAAAGTAGGTATTTGTACCTTTTACAAATACACAGATAGATTAGCTATAGTAGACATGGCTGAAAGAAGACTAACCTAAGGTATGTATGCCTACTCTTGAGCTTAAGCAAAATAGATTATACAGGTATATTTAATTCAGGTAATCTGCTTAAAGTCAAGAGAAAATAGAAGAAATGTCATTATAGTCTCATAGAGGAGCTAGTGTGATTCTAAATTCGTGAAATGGTAGCATAAGAGACAAGAAGATGAAATTTCCCGGTAAGGTACGGATAGAAATTCACACAGTGCCATGAAGTCTGAAGTGCCAAAAGAACTCTCCAAAAATCCATTGCATGAAAAAGATTGACTTAACTATTATTTAAATGCAATTTTACTGCTTCAAAGGGAAAAAAAACATGGTATTCTCACAAACAGTTGTAAAGAAACCTTCTGACTGTAGACTTAACATTTTACTCTTTCAAAAGGTCTGGAAAAGAAATTCTGTATAACAAAAACTGAAGAATATTTTCTTTTACTTTAGGCAATGCTGAGTTCTGCCCATTTCTTAAAAAAACATTTGTTTGATCAAATAAAAGTGAGCATGATAAAAATCAAAATTGTCAACATTGTGAATATTTACTTTTACCTTTGATTTGGCAAATAGAAAAGAATAGCTAAATAAAAACTTAAATTTTCTAAATATGCATAAATTATGCATCATATAAATATCTATACTAATATTTGAGCCCTTTGTTCATTTATCAATGCCAAATATTAGGTCAATAGGCATTGTAGTATTAATTGAGAAGAACGAATAAATTACATCTCTTGCCTTTTGTTGGGCAGTGATCCAGATTTTTTATCGATCGCCCCAATACAAAATGCTGTCTAAAGATGGGGTTACGGAAAGGTTTCTATTGAATGGCTAACAAGACCCGTTTCTCTTTTGTTTATGCAATCTGTCAACTGTAATGCCTCAGGAAAAACATCTATAAAATTTAGGAAGAAGTTATGAAACTAATAGATTGAAACATTGGTCAGTGCTTAAACACTTGTCTTTCTTTTTTGGCTTGAAACAATGAAACTTGAACACTTGAAGATAAAAAGATACAGGTTTGAATTTAACCAGAGGTTTATTCTTCATTTCTGATTCATGTTGCTTAACAACAATCATGGAATGACGATCTGGGAGTGATAGATATCAACTTTGATTTTTAAAAAATTGATAATGATTGAAAATAATCCTCAATTTCCAAAAGGCAATATTCTCACTTGCTGTTCTTCTCTGATTGACTCAATTATTTTAATTATTGTATTTTGCAATGTCCTGTCAGTAGGAACAACAACATAAAATTGTTTTCTGCTAAATTCTTGTTGTAGCAAGAATATTTGAAACTCTTTGAAAGTTTGGCACTGGCTTTATGGAATTGCAAAAGTAACATAGAAGAAAAGGGTAAAAGTCTGAAAAATATAATTAAGGAAGCAGCAGAAATGGTAAGCAGTTCAAATGAAAGCAATTACAAAGGGAAATACTCAAATGCAATGTTAGAACTAGTCAAAAAGAGGAAAAATATGGAGATAAAGAATAAAGATGAAACCAAAGAGCTGAACTTGACAAACTGATAAACAAAAGAATGAAAGAAGAAAAAAAGGAAGATGAGCATGAAGAAGATAGCAGAGGCTATCAGAAAAGGGAAGTCTTTAAAACATGCTCAAGCTGTGAGCAAGAGAGAGTACAAGAGAAATAAAAGTGTATGAGAGGGTACATAATTAAATTTTGATTTTTTAAAATTAAAAGTTACATTCTTTTTTTGACCAATCATTTTCTTACACCAATTCTCTTGAAACTGACAACTCCAGTCGGTCGGCACCTTTGATCTCCTTGAGTGTATTGGTCTATGTAATTTTGAATAAGTGTCTGAAGAGTCAGGATGGGATAGGTAGGTTAGTAAAGTCTAGCATGACAAAAAGCTGAGGACTTACAGAGAGGGGGTATTACAACTTGGCTATGATGATTAAGTTTTGTATTTGCTTTTGCTTTTCAATTGGTTGTATTAAAAATTATTCAAAAGAATAAGAAAAAATTATCAAATATCTTTAATCACCTCTACTAACGAACTTGGAGAAGTATATGTATTTGGTTTTGTCTTTTCATCTTTCTCTCTTTCTGTCTGTTCACACATTATCTCCAATAGTACTGAATGGATTTTGATAAACTTTGTGGAAAGGTAAAAAATGGGTTGTGGAATAAGTGATTATATTTTGGAGTGGATCCATGCACAATTATCTCCTCTATGTCGTAGTTATATGTCAACACCACATAATTTTAAAAGTTCATGTCTGTCCATGTGATATCTTCAAAACTTCTGAATGAATTTCTATTAAATTTTGTGAAAGGTTGGGCTATAGGCTATGAAAGGAGTGATAAAATTTTGGAGTGAATCCATACACAATTACTTCTCTTGACAATGGCATTGGCAAAAGTATGTGCTCTCTGAGTGGTTTCAAATATTATGCTAAAATAAACATTGACAGATACAATACGTTGGACCATAGGAGTTGCCAGACCACAAAGTACCAGATGAGAGCAGTACAATCTTTAACTTTTTGACAAACTGACTTCTATTTAATGGCCACATAGTATTGAACAGGCTTTTCCAAAAGCAGATTCTAATAACATCCTCTCACATGAAAAAGTTTTGACAAGATGGACAAGATCTTTTGTTTGTTGTTTCTCACCAACCTATAAACCAATCAAAAGAATGTGTTTTGACTAATATTCCCAAAAGTAAATTATTTGTGCATCAAACTAGAAGAAAAGAGATTGTATATTAACATTGTATAAAGGGTGAATTTGGAACTTAATGGAATCATCCGAATGCAGGAAGATATGAACACAGATTTAAGGCAATGATAATTTGAGTAGATATCGATATGTAATTGCCATATTTCAAAGATGGAAAACTTCTCTCAAAATAACTTCCAAGCAATGCAAGATTTATGTAAAAAAAAACAACTGAAATTTTGACATTGTATCTACCTTAATTGAAAATCTGATGCAATGGATGAGAGCGTTGTCGATTAACTCACTTTATCCATGAGATCACAATGCTAAAAACAGAATAAGGAGAATCACGTTTCTTAAGTATTCTCTGAAATGATTTATCAACATGAAAATAATGATAATGTTCACTAATCATTATTACAAAGATCAATCACTTATTTTGCATATTTTGTTCTCTAAGAGGTTTCATTTGGAGAAGGTTTACCAAATAATTCTGATGGAATTTCAAAAACATATCTTTGGTCTGTTAGCATTATGAAAATACTTTCATCAGCAGAAAATACTTTTATGACAAGCTCAGTTTAACTGAACAGCATCAGTACTGCAATTTTGAAAGTTATGTACTAGTTTCTTGCTGTTTATTACATAAGAGAATATCAGTTATACATTTATATATATATATATATATATATGTATCATTTACACATATAATAATTAGCAATGTTTGTTTGAAGGATGTAACTGATGTAGTAGAATAGAATTTTCTCCTCTGATGACATAATAAAAATATCAGAAATTTTTGTTTCAATAGCTTGGACTTATATCATAATATGGTTTGGTGTCTATGGTTTATTGGTATGCTTTCTTGGAAGGTATTGTTAGAATTCAATGTATGCAAAATAAGCCGAAATTTCAAAACTCTTAAAATCACCAAAGACATTTGTGACTACAGTGGAAGCTTATTTATAAGTTATAAGAATTTCAATAGCTCTTTTGGAATATTGTAAGGATTAAAGATAACTTGTCATGATACTCGTATATTGTATATTGTAATTTTTTGTACATGCTGAGTTTTCACACCAGTAATATCTAGTGATTTTCACTGGAGATAGAGTGATAGTCTCCTCTCTAGTCTACCACTCTCCTCAATATATTTTAGTAATTTTAGTAATGCAGTTATCTGTATTGTTTTGATTCTTCCTTGGATTTCTAATTCTTTTAGTCATTTTGTAAGGCTCTTTGGAACTGTTTTAAGTACGTCAAATCAAAAATTGATAGAAAAATGTTACTTATAAAAGTTGTATAAATTGCTTCCGAATAATACAGGGGTGAATTTATCTAAACACACATGAACACAGACGTTTGCATTAAAATGTACTCAGATGGGGGTCTAGGTTTTGAAAAATACTGTCAAGATTATCATTGATCTACGTTGTTTAAATTCAATTTGTCTAATCTACATTTAAATTTGAATTTATTCTTAAATACCTTAGAGTTCAAATTAAGTGGAATAATCCTGTATGTATTAAAAACTGAAACTACCAGAATACAAACAAACATGGCCACCGATCTGAATGAAGGACGGGTTTGAGGATGTTATTTGGACTTCCACTTTCTGGTTGCGCTAGAAGTGTAATTGGTAGAGCCAATGGGCATAAACTTAATAAAGAATGAAAGTTCAGATCCCACCTAAGACTTATTTTTTATATTCCATTCAACGCTTTTTGCTCACTGTCGAAGAGTAATCGTTTTGAGCAAAAGTTGCAATTAAAAGCAACTGATAAATTAAGATGGAGTTAAAAAGTAGTTATGAAATAAAAGATATATCATTTTATCGAAACAAAAGTGAACGGATAATTTTACTATAGGACTAGGAATAGAAAAGGAAGAAATGTTCTTTTGTTAGTGAAGTGAAGAATACTATTTATTGACTCTTTAATTTTGAATGCCTGAAATAGAAGAATAGAAGAAAAACCAAAGCTGTATTCATTTTAATTTTATCTCAGCATCTTTTTTTGTTCAGAATACAAGAAATCTTTTTTCTATCCAATTGAATTCTTATCACCATACAATTAGGAATTGGTACAAAATTTTGGCAAAGAATGAATTAGTATGTGCCCGCATAGGTTGTCTTCAGAAAGCATTTTTATCTACTTGAAGCATTTCAAATTATGAAGACAGTACCTACATATATGTGTGTTGCACATGCGTATTTCTTTAAAGTGCTTGTATTTATAAAAGTTTTGACATATTCCTATATGACACTTTTTTTGGTTGGTTTGTCGATCGATTGGTCCTTAATATGTTGAATATCAATTTTCTCAGCTGTATTGTGTTGGATTGATATGAAACTTGGTTTAGACCTTCAGATGAACCATTCTCATCTTCCTCTTCATCCTCCTCTTCCTCCTGTTATGACTAGCACAACCAGTAATTTTGAATATTAGTTTTTTCAATTGTATCATGTTGGATTGATATGAAAGTTGGTTCCGACATTTGGGAGAGCCATTCTCATTTTCCTCTCACTACCACAACTAGTAATGCTACCGCAACCACTAATGCGTTTAGAATTCCTTTGAAATAGGAAATATTTTTTTTTTATAGGAAACTCAATCATGTACAGCCCTTCCTCCTCTTCTATTCCTTCTCTCTTAAAGCTGGCCTCTCCTCCTCCTCCTCCTCCTTCTCGTTTTCTCCCTTCTGTTTTTCTTTTCCTATGGCAGTATTTGCAACATTTTAGACTGTTTCAAGTTAAATTTGAAATCTAGGTCAGACCTTTGGGTCAATCGAGTGTACCATTCTTGTTCTCCCCCTTCTCTTCAGTTGCTGAGGAGACTTGAGACTTGATAATTGAAAGGCCCAATCTCTCTTTCTGTGGTTTCCTTTTGATACAAGTACAAATTTTTTCAAAAAATGAATCTAAAACTTTTCACATTTGTTAACATTTTCAGAGATATTTTTTAATATCTAATATGTTTATTCTTGATAATTTTCATTTCTGTTCGTGTTCATATTTTCATGTACAGAGACAAAAGTCACCAATTGTTATAGTTACCAATTACTGTGTGCCGCTACAAAGTCCTTTGCTAAAACGTTTGTTGCTTGTAATTGAGTCAAGCACGCTGACAGATGTAGACGATGTTGAATCTATTGCTGAACTTATGGTTCTTGTTTTTTTTTTTTCATCATGTTTAAAAAAAACACCAACTTTTAATCCGCAATTTTGGGATCTTAAAATGTCTAGATGAAAAAGTTTACAATAAACAGTGTATTCTATAATTTTTGATTGCATTTAGTTTTAAGGAAAATGAAAAAAACCTCTCACATGACCAATGTCTTTTGACAGCTTGCCGTGTAGGGGGGGGGGTGTCAATGGATAAATTACTTCTCTCATCTTTTGTTAGGCAGTGATCTGAATTTCTTAAAGAAACAAACCAAAGGATCAATTTAGCAAAAACTGACATTGTAAATTGAACCCCCTCTAAAAATTATTTGGGTGAATTAAAAAAAAACAAACCCTAAACGTCTTATTCTGATCATAATGAGGAGTAATTGTTGATATTTTCAGCTCTCTTGTGTCATTGGTATGACCTGTAGGTGTAATACATTCATACATACATTCATACATACATATATACATACATTCATACATACATTCATACATACATACAATCATACATGCATACATACATACATACATACATACAAACATACATTCGTACATACGTATATACATACATTCATTCATACATACATTCATACATACATACATACATACGTTCATACATACGTACATACATACATACAAACATACATTCATACATATGTACATACATACATTCATTCATACATACATTCATACATACATACATACATTCATATGTATATACATACATTCATACGTACATACATGCATTCATAGATAGATAGATAGATAGATAAATAGGAAGCCAGCCAGAAACTGAAGAAACCCATGTTGACAATTTAAGTTACCGTTCTGGTTGACGGCTCTCAACAGGAACAGAAAATTCAATTATTATATTGGATGAATTATTTTAAGATAGATAAAGAATATGAAAATAAGCACCCCTGCCTTTTATGTAGAAGAAAATACTGATAAACAAATCCCATAATAGATTTAAAACTCGTTGAGAGACTTAAATGGAAAAAAAAAATACAATGTAGACATATTTTTCTATGAAGCATTCATTAGAATATTAATGGATTCTATCACACACACGCGCACATATTTACATATATACATGTAAATATATATGTATGCATGAATTATAATATTATATAGAAAGTTATTTGAGATGATATTCCGTCTCACCACGGTCAATGTATCACTTGCCCTAGACAACATAAATTAGATAAACAATCAAAGAAAATGGGGCTACTGCAGGCATTGAACCTGCCACTGATAGGGTAGCTGCTCAATGTAGCAATGCTCATACCATTGAGCTTAACAGCTGTTGGTAATGCCAAGGCCCAAATAACCACTTTCACACCGAATTCTCATCTTGTTTATTCTTGGTCTATTTGTCTCTTTCAACATGACAGTTATGTATTGAGAAATGGACATATTTGGTCTGACAGAATGAATCATAGATTACGTTATATTATTGAGAAACTCATTAGAGGTGATCTCCTGTTATCACAGAGTTGATGTATCACTCACCTTAAACAACACAAATAGAATATCTTGCATGTATACGTCTTATAGAGTCCTAAATAGTTTCATCCTAGAGGCTGCAAAGTTGTCTACAGGGGTAACTTGACCCCAGGATTAACATATGGTTGTTTGTGCGGGTCACTACAGGTCACTTTGGGATCAAGACTAATTTTTTGCTGTAATTTGTAAGTTTCTATGTAAATATCCATTTATTTCTGAAAAAATATTTTGTAGCGATAATGGTCCAGTGGTTGAGTTGAGTGGAATTAGAAATGAAGAAAATTGAAAACTTATCTCTTTTTAATTGCATATGCTTTCAATAGTATCAGATCTTTGAACCTTCCGAAAATTTGTCAGTTGTAAGAATAAATTCTTCTTAAGATTCGGGGGGGGGGGATATCTATACACCATATTGAACTGGACCCTTATATTCTGTTCATTATAGGAAATTTGTATATTCTCTTACTCTCAGTGCTTATGCCAGTTTGGATGTATTTTCTTTTAAAGAATCTGACCCTAACCTGACAATTAAACATGTTTTGTGAGCAAGCACTGTCTTTTCAGAGAGACTTTACATAGAAAAATATCTATACCAACACAAAAGCAGGAAATCACAGAACAAAAAAATATGCACTGCAATATTTAACAACATTATAATGTCTAAAATAGAATTCTATTTTATATTAAATGTTTCCAAAATGTATACATGTTAAATTTCAGTAAAAATGGCCAGGTAGCTTCTCAATTCGAGGGTATCATATAAATTATTAAAATATGTTTGGAATCTTCATTAAGAATACTGAATATCAAAAATGTACACTTTGGCATAATTCAAACAGAACAGATTCATAGTCAAATAGTGAGATTAAAGATGAAGGTAAAAAGTAGTCATGAAAATTTAAAATGATAATGAGAACACATTAGGTTAAGTTATAAAAAAAGAATTAAAGAGACAAAAATAACAAATTCTATGAATGGAAATATAAATCCTGAAATATGAAGAAAAATATGAAAATAGCAATCCCAAGAAATTTTACAAGATGATAAATCATTATATTAGAGGAAGATAAGAGAACATATAGATTTTTATTTGGTTAAACAAATTTGTCATGAAGCCAAGATTTTTGGGAAGATTTTTTCATGTTGATCTGTGCAAATAAGTCTCTGAGTTACTTCTGATAATGTAGCAGGAATAAGTAAAGGACAGATACATCAAATATTATAGTTTTCCATTTGGTTGATTTAAGATTAACTTATTGAAAAATAAATATTACAAAGAATATAAATAGCAGCTTATCAAGAAGATCTTTAAACTTGATGCCTTCAAAATATCAATTTTTCATATTGAAAATACAAACTCATAGAAAAAAAGAAATTATCAAAAAAATAAATAGATAAAATCCTTTAAAATGCCAAAAAGCTGAAAACTTGAATAAATATAAAAAAATACGTAAATCAACATTCTTTTTCAAAATCTCAACTCCTTGTTGCATCAGAATTATTAATGATGTCCTGGCACCTAGGAACCATCAATCACTTAAATGAATTCAAATCTTTTCTCACAAGGATAAAAATAAATACGCCAGATTCAAGATAAATGCCTTTCTTTAAATTGTTCTTCTTGATCTCTCATTTTTTAAAAATTTATTTTTATGTTGCTGTTTGGTAGAAATATCACTTTAAGAGAAAGGCCACTGAATTGCTAGAACCATTCCATCACATTCATTACCAAACAAGAATCTGTCAGAGAAAAATGAAAGGAAAACAAACAAGTAGAAACATTGCTATTCCAGTAAAATTAATCCTACTTGGACTTGACTCTTATCCAAAAATGAAGTGCATGATTGTATTTTGATTGGCGAATCTCTGAATCTTGATTATTCATTTATAAATGGACAATGTGTTACTTTCTTGTGTTATTCCATGTTGGTTCTGGCACATTCCTCATTTTTCCAACTCACACTTAATGCTCAGTATGTAACTTCTGGATTAAAAAAAAAAAATATAGAAACCCATGTGAACATTAAAAATCTTTGACTATCAGACAATCTAAAAATGTAAATGATGTAAATAAACAAACTTTCAGAGAAGAAAAGAAGCTTATATTAAAAATATTTCAATGTTCATTCATATCATCCTAAGAAAATTCTCAGTGATGTTTTTGAGTTTTTAGAAAATTTCATATCAAAGTTATTTTACATTTTGGGTCATCCCTTACATCAGGAAAATAAAATTTGTCATTGAACAAATTATTTTGTAATATAAGATCAATTGCCATGAAATACTTAAAAAATCTCTGACCCTAAAATCAGAGAACAAATTTATTCTGAGTATCATTTTTGTCCTCTTTGGGGATTGGTGTTTGTAATGTAGAAAAGATTAATAGAGAAGGCTTCATTGTCTGGATTCCTCTTGCTCTCTCTTCCTGTGTCTCATCCTATTGCACTGATGACAAGATTATAGAAAGAACACTTGTGATGAAAGGGAAATGAAAGGATGTTTAGCAAATGAATGACAACCACAATTCAAAACACATTTTTTTCATTTTTCATGTCCTCTTTTTTCTTTCATTGTCATCTGTCTCTATTCTTCTCTCTTTTTTTCTCTCTATCTTTATCTGCTATGTCATTGCTTTGCTATTCTTTCTTTTTGTTACCTCATTTCTTCTATTTTATGCTCTTTCTCCTTCATTTATAAATTTTTTTGTAATCTTGTTTTACACACTTCTTCTTCTTCTTCTTCTTCTTCTTCTTCTTCTTCTTCTTCTTCTTCTTCTTCTTCTTCTTCTTCTTCTTCTTCACATAACTTTGCACTTCTCTCAACCATGCTTTCTTATCATTTTTCTTTCATGTCTTTCTCTTTCAATCGTTTTATACTTCTCCTTACTTTTCTCTTTTTCATCTTTCTTCTCTGTTACTTTTCTTATTCATTCCAGTTCTTTTTCCTCCCTTTTTCCTTAAATCCACTCCTCCTCACTTTTCTGTCTCCCTCCTCATCCTACCCACACCACCTCCTTTCTCCCATTCTCTTTCCTTGCTGTCTTCCTTTTTTTCCTCTTTTCCATCTCTTCTATATTTCAAATATCCTCCCTTCCTTCTTTCCTAATTCTTTATGATTAAATATTTATAGAAAGAAACCAACGTATTTTTTAAATTCACTTCAATTTCTCTATTCTCTGAATTGATCAAATATTGGAAACTGTCAACCAAAAATGTCAATACAGATTTCTTCAGTTTTTAAGTTGGTTGGTTGGCTTGCTGGCTGATAGGCTGGCTGGATATATGTGTATCACATGTATAGGCAGCACCAATGAAGCTAGTTGGCTGAAAATTCAAATATTTACTCCTAACTAAGTTAAAAAAAAACATTTTTTTTTTTGTATTATTGAAAATCCATCCCCCAAATAGGTTCTTATTGGGGATCCAATTTTCAATGTAAGTTTATGCTAAAATTACCATTATTTTTTGTCTGGTAGTATTTGTACTTGTTATTAAAAAAAATCAGGCTATTCTTAGTGGTGGCTGCCCAAATGAAATGTTAAGGAAGTAATTAATCAGTGATCACCCCTTTTTTCCAATTTTTCAGTTGATCATCCTTCACACAGCATGCATGGTACCAGACCTGTTTATTCATGGTGTTTGTTTCACTGAATTTTTTTTTTCTCAGTCGAAGGATATTAAAGTTTTATATTCTAAATACAAATCATTTGTGCTGTTATGCATTATTTATCTAGGATCAAATCTTAGTTATTTTCATAATATTTTGAATTGTGTGCACTCTTTGCAAAGAGCTTTGATTACAGATTGGCTTTTATGACATACAATGGAAGCCACTTATTGGGATCATTTTGGGACAGAATGATTTTAGATAACATTTACTGGCCAATAACATTAAGCGAAGAATATAAAAATTGGAACAATTTACATTAATTGTTATAAATTTAAATTCATTGCTATAATTTCATTTTATGTTATTAGATTCATTGTTATAAAAAATTTTACATAATGAAAAATCAACATGAATTTTAAATTGATTTAAAAAATGTGTTTGGCACCGATTGATTTCAATGATGTCAATGAACAGTGTCTGCTGTAAAAAAAGTTTTTAGTTAGTTTCAAGATTTACATATGACTGCATATTTGTAACATCAAAAGCTTGAAAAGCAATAAAAAGAGAAATGCATTTTATGTGACATTAAATATGGCGTATGAATACCATTAAAAAAAACAGATAACAGGCTTTGGTCTTGAGGTAAAGGCTGAGAAAGATGATTTTATGTGGAATTATTAAATTAAACAAGAATCCTATTCTTATTAATTTTTATGACTACTTTTTATCTTTATCTTAATGTTTCATTTGCTTTTCAATCACGACTTTTACACAGGCTGGTTTCCTTTTCTGAAGTTTATTTTACTTGGCTGAGTAAAAGTTGCAATAAAAAGTAACTAAAAAATAAAGATGAAGGTGAGAAGTAGTCATAAAAACTATTAATGATAGGATCATCCTTGTTATACAATTCAATAATTCCACATAAAATGAAGGCAAAAAGTAGTCATGAAAATGAATTGTAATCATTCATAATACTTCATATAATAAAAATGAATAAAGAATGATTCCACTTCCCATCATAGATTAATTTTGCACATAAAACAGGACTCCAATGAGAGCAATATTTGCATATGTCCGTCCCATTGTAACAATAGTAAATGGTAAAATGAAGATAGGAGGACTGGTAGTGAGATAAGGTCAAAAGAAGTTCAGGCTGTTTCCAAGAAGCTTAGTTTGAGAATCTGTAGGATAGATGAATAGAAGGACGCAGTCATAGAAGTCCTCCAGGGATAGGGGCAAACAGAACATTTCCCTCTTCCCCTGATGACGCCCTCCCACCCAAGGCAAGGGGGCATGAAATTTAGAACCTTACTGACAATAAACATTAATGGTGCAGTACAATTGTTTTATGTAATCCCAACTTAATATGTCCGAGTATAAAAAGATTGTATTATGATTAACTAGTGCTATCTCCATTGTGGCATCTTGCGGTCTGGTCACAAGTCTACGTCAATTGTTAGGTGCATCATCTGACATCTGGATCTCACAATGGTTTGTACTTTCTGACACTACAAATAGTGGATGTGATGCTTATCATGTAACAGGTTTGAAACTGAGATATATTCAGAATATACCTTTTTACCCCACTTCCCTGGGAATATGTGCTTTTGCACTTCCAAACCTTGGATATATGCTTAACCCCCAGCTCCTCTCTGGAAAAGTGGTAGTGGAAAATGTTGGCAAGCTGAATGAATATAATACATTATGAAATATTTGTACTAAGCAGTGCTGACCAATCAGCATGCAGTATTTTGATTGCATTGGATATGAATTATGATTCATGTTTCAACTGTACTTGTGGAGTTTTACTTGTTCAATGAAGAGTAGACTTTTAGGATCCATTTAGGCATCCTGAATTCGAAGATACTGAAAGTTATATCAAGTCTTTCAAATTATTTCTCTTTTATAAATCTTTTTCTTAATCTCTCTATTCTTTTTGCATTTGTAGATAATTAATGAGGAGTTAGCGGAACTGCTTTCACAGCAACAACAAATTGAAGGCAGCTACAAGAAGGCAATTGCTAAGAAACAGCAGCTAAAATCCAAGACAAAAAATAGCCAAAGTCTGGCAAAAGCCGATGATGAAATCCATTCAATTGGTAAGAAATTGGGAAACAATACACTGAAATTTGGACGTTCAGTTGAACAAAATCCACTGGCTATTGATAACATTATCAAGATTGATAATGACCGGTAAGTTTTTGTCTTTCTGATTTTCTATTCTGCTATTTATTTACCTCTGCCAACAAAGTTGGAGAGGTATATGTATTACCCATAGAAATATTTCTATAGTATTACCTCCCGTGTCTGTTTTGCCACCTGTCCATACAATGTTCTCAATAAAATTCAATGAAATTTTGTGAAAGGTTGAGCTACATGCTAAGAAAGAAATGATTAAATTTTGGAATGGATCTGGGAATTTTTTCCCATTTTCGTCCAGACATTCATGCATTTGCTCATGTCTATTCACAGTCACACAAATATATCCAAAAGTTTTCAATGAAATTTTGTCAGCTAAAGAAGACACGATTGGATTTGGGGACAGACCAAGCTATTAGTTTTTATTCATTTATAGCTGGTGCACCGCATTGGCAAAGGTATGCGCTCTTTGAGTGCTTCCTATTTTGTTTATTTGCTTTCATGTTTCCTTAATTTTTTCCTTGAAAAGGTATACGCATTCACTCCTATTTGCCTGTCCACATTGTGGCATTCCTATGGTTGATTTCATGCAGGGTGGTAACTCAGGATGTCACCCCTAATGTTGCTAACTCAAAAAAGATTTTTGCACTATACTGATATAAAAAGAGTCAAAAATGCAAAAACATTAACAGCACTGTCATCCTTTTAATTGCCATTTTAATAGTTGAAAATAACTAGATCCGAATAGGGAATTTAGATCCATATCCACAAGTTTTAGGAGCAGCTATGTGAAAATTGTATTCTTATCGCCCACCAAAAATCACCATTTTTTTTAGTTGCAACAGAATATGGAGAATAGCAAATCTTAGCAGTTTCCACAGAGAGGTAAACACTGTGAATAGGAAACAAGTTTTGAATTCACTCATGTCGAGAAAAGTCAATTAATATGATTTCACTAAATCATTTCTGCTTACTATAACTCTTAATTACTATTTGACTCATTTTTAACTCATGAATTATTAAATTTTGTATTAGAATTACTGATAGTTTTGTATTTTTGTACTCAAATTACTGTGTTTCTTATGTAAATCATTGTTTTGATAGTTTTATAAAATTCAAGAAAAACATTCAACAATTAAAATACAACTATAACATAACTTTTGTCTTTTTTTGGCAATTCAAAAAAATCCTAAATGAATTAAAATCTATGAAGAAAACAATTAAAATACAACTATAATAATGTTTGAAGATGAAAATGGGAAGTTAATGTTGTTTTGTTGACGTGAGAAAAACAGATATTACACTTTGATCTTGGACTGAATGCCACAAAAGGCTAGACCACAGAACTTGGATAGTGCCAAGAACCTCCTTATTATTATTATTTACCAAATGATGTAAATTAAGATTGAAAAGAACGTGTTGCAACCAAGCTGCCCTTTGATTTACTGAATGATGTTTGTTAAATGTGGCAAATTAACCCGTTTTTCTCACCAGTGCTTTGGTTGGCTTCAATTTCAACCATTTCACAAATGAAATGTCCCATTAAAGGGGCAAAGTACCAATATGGCCCCATGTATAAGTTTTGAAGAACTGACAAAACCTTGAACTTAATGTCCGTGGAGGACAAAGCAAATTATTGCACCTCACTTCAGAGTTAACAAGGCTAAGTAATTTTTGATTTATTGAATTATCAAATATATTAATCAAAAGATACAAAAAAAATCAGGCAGTCATAATGGTATCACCATTCTAATGGTGTCATCAGCCCCCACCCCCATCAGTATGCTAGTGTGTCCACACAATATCTCCAAATGTTTTCAATGACATTTTGTGAAAAGATGGGCTAAGGGAAAATTGTCTAAATTTTGGGGCAGATCCAGAAATATTCCCAATTGAGGGATGTTCATTTCATATATCAAGACTATAATCTGAAATATGAAAAATCTAAACTTACCGTTACCTTCCCTGCTACGTAGCTATATATGAACTGATTTTCATTTAGTTTTTAGTTTGTGTATTGTGATTGCAGAGGCATGTGTTCTCCAAGTGATTTCTTTCCTTTGTCTGTTCATTTTTTCCCTTTTGTAGTTCTAAACTCACATCTCTTTCTATCTTCTGTTCTCTTTCCTTCACCCTTTATTCCACCAACAGGGCCGGGTTTATAGGAGGCCAAAGGGGCAATTGCCCTCTCTATATGAAAATATGATAATTAAAAATCATTTTCTTTATTAACAAATAAATTCATAATTATTGCTTGGAATTCATTTTGTTTTAACACCTTCAATTGTTTTGAATAAATAAACGAAATTACTCCATGTAATTCAGATCTACAGTAATTGGAGTATAGGAATACTGAAAATCAATTAGGAGTTCTGCTGGCATGTATTTGCTTCAGATATTTAACTCATTTCTATGTATGTATAACTCTTCAATTCCAATTCCATACAATAAACAGATTCTGATGTGTAAATTTTGTGATTTATAGAGTGTTTTAATTTCTGCGTATGAGGGACAAACCAAACCAGAGGTGCATTGGGCCCCTAGAGCGTAAATTGGATTCTGTCCACCAATGTAATAATCTATCTCTTTCCACCTACCATTTCTTTTCCTTCTTTTCAACTTCTGCACTTTCTTTTTTTTTTCTTTTTTTTCTGTTGTCTTCTTCATATTTTCCTTCTCCTTTTCCTTTTACTCATTTACTTCATTTTTCCTCTACTTTTCATCTTTTTACTTCGTTTTCCTTCTCTGCTCTTCGAACATATTTCGATCCTCTCTATAAATCTTTTCAGTCCTCTACTTCTAATCTTCTTCTGTTTCTTCTCACTTTCTCCTTCTCCTTCTTCTCTTCTAAGTGTTTTCCTTCTATCTCCTTTTCTATCATATAAGAAACTGCCAAAATCAACATAATCAACATCAATATAGATTTAATTATTTCAAGTTGGTCTGGCTGGCTGGTTGGCTGGCTGGCTATATATCTATCATATGTACAAGCTGTTCCAATGGAGCTAGAAGGCTGAAAATTCAAACTTTGACTTCTTATTACATCTAGAGAAACTTTTTTTTTTCAAAAATGGGTTTTTAGTGGGGGTCCAATTTATGATCTAAGTTTATACTAAACTGGTCCCTGAGTTTGTGTCCAGGGATGTTCACACTTGTTTTTTGAAAATTCAGGCATTTTTAGTTATCAGTACCCAGCATGATGCACGAGAAGTAATTTATTTGTTGATCACTCCTTTTTTTCAGATTTTTGATTGATCATCCCCAAAATGGCTCGCTGCCAAAAGGTGTTGTTCACCTGACGGTTTTGATTAAGTGACTAACCAGACCTCCTCCTTTCTTATCTGCTCTATTTTCTTTTATTTTCTGTCTTTATTTTCCATAGTCTGGCTTACATCTTTTCTTTGCAAATCTTCCAGTTATTCTCCTCCTCCTCCTTCAATTATTCACTCATTCTTTCGTCTTCTCTTTTTTATGTGCTTTTCTCCTCTCCTTCTTTTTTCAATCACCCAATACACTTATCTCAACTCCTCCACCTCCTCCTTTACTATTCACTTATCTTTCATCTTTTCCTCCTCACTTCATCCCTCTAAGCTATCGTTTTCAATCTTAGGTCTGCTCTATCTAAAAACCTTGATCCTTTGAGACGTTTCCAAATCCATATTTTCCAGGCTGTTACTTTACAAAAGATTTTTGAATGTTGCAGTTGGTCTGTCAATAAATGTGCACAGCAATTTTTGAGGCTGTTTTAATATATTTCATCAAATAACAACAACTTCACCCCCCCAAAAAAAAACTGTACGTATTATTTAACCCAGATCTCCATTTCTGTATTTGAATATTAGATCACCTTGTTTCACAAATTGCTGACCAACCAGCCTAGTAGGCTACAGATTCTTCTCTCTTTGCTGTGTATGTGTGCATGTACATGTGTCTCCGAGTACAACTGGCCACATTTTGGGGGCTACAAATGAGTACACCACTGAGCATCGTTCTAAAGATGTTTTATTTACAGAAGTGCTTTTTGGGGTCTCTATGGTCATTTTGGACCAGCAATGCCCAAATATTGTGCTGGCAATTTTAGACAAAATTTTTTAGATAAAAGATCTATTTCCACTTGATGAATTTGAAAATTAATTCTGGTACACACGCAGGCTACTGTGATTCATTTTTGCAAGGCACTGATATATTTGAGAATCATGTTGTTGCTACTTTCCACTTTTACAAAAACCTATATTGTATTCTTTCATGCTGATTGATCTGTGGCTAGGCTTATTTGGAGAAGGTTTCAATATCAGGAGGAAAAGAAAAGGATTTATCCAGATGGGTCCAAAATGACAAGAATAATTTTAATTTTGATTACACATAACAATATTGTAAGGAATAATAATCCTAATTAATTTTCCCCTTAAAACACTTAGATGGACAGAGGTTATGTATTCACCTATTTTTATCCATTAGTCCACGCAATATCTCTAAAAGTTCTCAATGAATTCCCATGACATTTTGTTTGATTATGGACCAAGGAATAAATTTTGTGTGAATCAAGGTATTTTTTGTTTGGTAGGATGTCATCACAAATTAATATGGTAAACTGCATTATAGTTGCTTTTCAAACTATTGATGATATTTGTATGTGCAGTCAAATTGCATTGGATATACTGGTTCTTATAAGAATCACCAAAGTTAAGCAATGTCAAGCCTGGTCATTATATAGATGGGTGCCCATCTGGGAATACCGGTTGCCCTAAGACCTCTTCTTAGAGGTAAGGGTTTGGGATAAGGCTAACAACTCTAGACTAGAAAACCCAGTTTGTTTCTGAAACATTGACAAAAATATTGGTGGCCTCTGCACTTCATGGAACAAAAGGAGGTTTGTCTCTGATGAATAATTATTACAAGCTTTTATCACAGCATAGTCTGGGATCTCTAACCTGATCATTCAGTTTTTAGTGACAATGGCATTGATGGAGGTAGCACTCACTGAGTGCTTTCTAGTTTTGACTTACTTTTATATTGTATAACCGTATCCTGAGTTGATATATGCCTTCCACTCTATGTATTGTCCTCTCTCTTTCTCACACAATTCTTCAAAATTATTTCATACCATTTTATTTTCCTCAAGCCACTTTATTCACTTCATCATGTATGTATAAGGGTATTGAAAAATAATGGCCACTAATTATATTTGGTCTGCACAAATGCAAATACATACTAATGCAATTGTAATCATATACCTATAAGTAAAGATTAGCCTATGTGCTCATTAACTGTAGCAGTAGCAATATACTTCTCTAGAGTGATGTCATGAGAAAACTAAATTTTAATTTAAGGAATATAAATTTGAATTTCGAATCTATACAAAAGGCTATAATTCATTGTTTCAAAGCTTTCAATACTTATTTATTTTATAACCACATTATTACTCCAACTAAACAATATAGCTGCAGCTGATACTAACTACATCTAATAGTACTCATGTTAAGAGATAATTATGTCCCTTTACTGTAATGTCACTTAACTTCCCTCCATGCAGTATTAAACATCTTTAACAGAATACAATCTTGTCTATAATCTTGGCTGTATCTTTCATTATTATTGAATTATAACTCATTAATACATTGGCTAACTTACATGATTTTATATTCCTCACAATGCTTATCTTGTAATAAACATAACTTTTTCCTCAATCACAACAAAACTGACAATTTTCACTTTATGCACAGAGTGAATGATAAGGCAAGTACAAACTTTTTCAGAATGAACATTTCTTTTGACCAAGCTCCCTGTCTCTGGAACCAATTTTAGCTAAACAAGTTATACATTTTTCAATTATGTTCAGATACTGGGGTGACCTAATGATTAAGAGCGCCGTGAATAGAATTGGCAAACTGATTTAAAACTCTGTCTGAAACAGTTTGCGCTTGTTTTGCAACAATATCCTTGAATAAGGCATGAATCCATCTCTCTTTCTATCAGCTATGGGTAAATAACAAAGCAGACAGGGCTCTCTAGCCATGGTTGGTGTCCAGTCAAGGAGATGAACAACTCTGATTCCGAACATGAAAGTGGGGCCCCTTCAAGACAGCTGGATTCCAACTTTGGTTTTTTTTCTGGCTGCTCCTGCAGCCACGCTGATACAAAGTGTATCACTGCTTTCCTGTGGACTACATCAGTGATTGCGCATTCAAGGATCTCCATACACTTTACCCAGGCTACTTGCACTCTGGAGAGGTCACTTCAGTGTCATTCCATTGTCTACCCTAATAGGAGGAGGCCTCCTTTAGTCATTGACAGCATTATACCACA
The DNA here is from genome assembly GCA_963457665.1 of Thysanoteuthis rhombus. NCBI lineage: Eukaryota > Metazoa > Mollusca > Cephalopoda > Oegopsida > Thysanoteuthidae > Thysanoteuthis > Thysanoteuthis major. The sequence continues at coordinate 50,885,435 of OY735202.1, forward strand.
CAATATTCTCATATTAGTATCTGATAATCATTTTCTGATTTTATTAGCGCACAACCAATCACTAGGACATTATAGACTTCAAACATAGGATACTGATTACTGGGAGGGAGTAATTTTTCTGTTTCGAAATCAGTGTTTTTCTTTCTCTTGTTGATTATATACTAAGGAAAATTCACAAATTTTGCTTAGAAACAACTTTGGATCTTCCAGAATACAGTCTGAGACTTTATATGTGTTGACTAACTTGTTCTAAGTTGTTTAAATACTTCAAACATCTAATGTTTACACATAGAATATGATTATAATCATCGTCAATCTCATTCTCTTCTCTTTTATATGCCAATGACTAAGCCAGACAACATTAAAATGTCTGGCAGCTAAACAGGATGTAGGAAAGAGGAACGTAACAATTCAGACAGGAAACCAGGATCAGAACTATTTCAAACCTTTTCAAAAGAACATCCAAGTGAAAACTTCTGTTCTTACATCAAGTACTGATAAGCCTCTTTTATTAAAGGTAGACTCATATACTTGAAAAAATAAGGGACACACAGTTTATACCTATAAATTTCTGGTTATTTTGCTGTGTTTTATGACTGTATTTTATTCATTGTAAATTTTTTGAATTGTGTCCTGATACTGTATTGCTAAGATTGGTTTTCTTTGGTTTAACAATGCATTAATTCAGCTGCAAGTTATGAAAGTCTTGGAAATCATTTTTGCCAAAAAAAAAAGAAAAGAAAGAAAGCAGCATTTGGTTGTCAATTACATTTACTGTAAAAATATATGGATACTAAATTGGAAACATTCCAGGTTATCATTTATGACTGAGGTATCAATTGGTATAATTGGTAACACCTCAGAAAAAAGCAACAAATCAGGTTTAAAACCAAATCATTGCTGCTCATTTCACTAGAATTAGGAAATCTATGAAATCATCCAATGATCACTAATCATTTTGACTACGATCTTTTCATTTCCATGAAACTAAAAAAACTTGAAACAGGAAGTAAAAGTAATGCTGCATAAATCTATCTATATGAATTGTAGCCATAGACATACAAGGTAGGGGCAACTGCCTCTCCCTTTCATTCATACAAAACAATGTTGAATCTTAGTTGAATCAGGGTAATTCAAGCAAAGCCATGTGAAATTTTGGGCAAAACAAGCTCTATGCTCCTCTTTTACAGAACAGTTCCCATATGCCCATAACTATTGCAAAGGTGACTTCCCAACATTATCTTCAATGTCTCTTCGAAGTTTTCTTGGATATATGTAGCAATGGATATTTGAATCAACAGGAAGACTTACATCACCTTATTTCCCTTAAAAAAGATATTAATTAAAATTTTTGATGGTCTGTCATGTTCAGGAAGTATATACCAATTTTTTAAATACTGATAATGATTTTTTTGTGGAAAAATGAACCTATGTAGTCTTGTATTTCATCAAAGCCACAGTGAGTCAAAAAGTCCAAAACAAATGGTCCAAATACATGATGTCCATTGCAAATGGTCCAAGATACAAAACAGCCAACATGCAAAATTATCTAATGTCAAAAGGTCTAAAAGGACATTCGGTCCAATGCAAAAAAATGTCCAATTTATAGATATATAAACACGTGCTACATACTCACTTGCACCCACATCACTCATGCACACATGAATGCACATAAGTAAACATGCATACACATACTTTACATGCAAACACATGCCATATACACACATTCACTTACATACCACATAAGTATATACATATGCAGACATATAGATTTATACATATATGCATAAACATAACCACAATAGTACCTAATAATATCTGTTTTTCATTGAATAATGCTCTACTAGAAATAATAAAATCCTGGTATGTTTGGTTCAGGTGAAAATTGGTAGGGGTGAAATTTATTTATGGGCAATAAAAGGGGTCGGACAAGGTGATACCAGCTCACTCAAACTCTTTACAGCCTGCCTCAAGATGATCTTCAGAAACCTAGACTGGGAAAATAAGTGAATCAAAATAGACAGTGAATATCTCAGGAACCTCAGATCTGAGGACAACAATGGCTTTTTTGCAGAGAACCTACACAACCTCCAACTTATGCTAGATGAACTAAATGAAGAAAGCAAAAGAGTTGGCCTACACATGAACTTCAGCAAAACAAATTGACATGTACAACGATCAGGGTGGAAATAAGAACAATAATCAAAATCGAAGATGCAGAACTGGAGAAATTTGTGTGAGCATATATAATTCGTCTGAGGTATGTGTTCGCATGAGTGTAACAGTGTATTTGACATGTCTCTTTGTGTGTATATAGTATGAGTGTGGCATATGTCTGCATGAAGTTAGTGTGTATCACTATATCCCTGGTGCTGTGTTTTGGTTTAAGTGTCGGTTGTATCAGTGAAGCAATTCTTTTCTCATTTATTTTCATCAGATTGAGTATTGTAACCCATTGTATGTATATATAATAGTCTTTTTCTATATCCAGATCTTTCAGGTTGTTATTTTTTCACAAAAAGTTTTCCAATATTGCAGTTGGACAGTCAATAAATGGATGCAGTACATTCTTTTGAGCGCTTTAATATATCTTACATAGAAAAATATACTGTTCCTGTAATTCTAAACAGGATCTCAATTTCTGTATTTGAAGATCATGTTGACGTGTATACTTGGATTTATATTGCTATTTTAAGGTTTGTCTTTATCATTGAACTGTAACTATTCCATCTATAGGTAGAAAAGAATTATGGATAACTCCCCCAGTAGATGACCCTACTTTCGGTGTGATCTTTTCCAGTACAAATGCAGTTTAAATACATGTCTGTAAGATCCACTGGCACTAAACAATTATTCTAGTCCTGTTATTTATCACCAAATATTATGATTTAGGAGATGCTTGTGGCCTAACCCTTGATGGCATGGAGAATGGAATAGGTACCAATATAGTTAGTACATAAGTACATAATCAGGTAGGTAGGTAGATATGTAGGTGAGTTGGTAGATTTGTAGGTAAGCAGGTAGGTAATTAGGTACAGGGGGCAAAAAGAAGTATTTGGACATTTGCAAAATATTCATTTGATATACTTCTGATGCTTAGATTTTACTTTGAATTTTCACAGGTGATGTATTTTGATATATGATTGACAATTACTTTGATAAAAATATATATTTTCAAACATACAATACAACATAAGATATGAAAAAAGTAATGGTGGAAAAAAATATTTGGACTCTATTAAAAAATTACCTTAGAAATGTTATTATTGGACATTTTGTTCATTGGATCTTTTTGCATTAGACCTTTTATTTATTGGACTTTTTATTTATTGGACCTTTCATTCTTTGGATCTTTTATAAATTGGGCATTTTATGAATTGGATGTTTTGACCTGTAATCATCCAAATATATTCCATATATTCTGCAGCCATTGGGTTAATAACAAAAATAATACATTTTTCTAAACGTATGATGCAGAATAAAATATAGATAAAAGAGATCTTTACTGATTAAAAGAATGAAGTAACTGAGCAACATAATGAAGGTTTGAGCTACAGAACCATTGCTAAGATATTAAATGTCCCTGTTGATACTTTTGGATCAATTATTCTGAAGTAGAAGAAATTTGACACTACTAAAAACTTCTTTGAATTGGTACTCCATGGAAAATTTTTTCACTAGCAACTCAAAAAAATGTCTAGAAAAGTCAAATTGAATCCAATGGTAATTTGAAAGGAGATCAAAGATGATATGGAGAAGCCATACTATTTTTGGAAGAACATTCTTTAGTATGGAATAAAATTGAATTTTTTGGCCATAACCCAGCTTGACATAGAGAAAAGATGTGTGTGTCCATGAGTAGAGCATGGAGATGGAAGCATCATGATTTGGGGGTGTTTCTCACTTGATAATATGGGGGCCCATCACATGATTGAAAGAACCATGAATGGATCAATGTATCTGAGTATTTTAGAAACTGATTTGATCTTTTTGGTGCAACAGTTGGAATTTGAAAGGGGTTAATCACCCTAAGATGGCAAGCCTTTGGCAGAGTAAGCTCAACCTTCAAAAAAAAAAAGAAGTGTATACAACCAATGCAACCTCTCAATAGTCACTTATGGAGCTGAAACATGGAACCTAACCAAGAGATAGAGTTGCAAACTGGGAAGCATACAATACGCACATGAGAGAATAATGCTCAACCTCACTTGGAGAGATCACAAGACAGCACAGTATATCAGGAAGAAAACGAGAGTCCGAGACATCATAGAATCTATAAGAAAACTTAAATGGCAATGGTTTGGTCATGTTGCAAGATTGGCAAACAACCAATGGACATCACAACTCACAACATGGATCTTCAGAGATCACATGCAAAATCAAGGCCGACAGAGTACAAGATGGAGAAATGAACAAGACAAATTTAGAAAATACTGGCTCATGATAGAGAAATGTGGTGGATCCTGGGGAAGGTCTATGTCCAAAAGATTGATGATGATGATGATGTTGATGATTCTTTCAATGCTCTAACTAACTGAAGCATACTCCTCAAGTAACTTGTAAATCGTTTATTCAGAATAATGTAGGGGCGCTTCAGTGGCATAGTCAATCTTGAGACTTGAATCCAGTTGAAAATTGATGGCAAAACTTGAAAGATCAAATTCATCAAAGAGTACCTAGAAACATTGATGATTTGTAGGTTGTTTACTTAGAAATTTCATTGTTACTTTTGTTTATGTTTTAATCTGCATTGTATGTTTAAAAACATATATTTTTTCTTAGTAATTGTTAATTTCATATCCAAATACGTCACCTGTGTAAATTTAAAGTAAATGTAAATGGTGGAAGTATATTTAAAGAACATTTTGCTAGTGTCCAAATACTCCATTTTCCCTGACTGTTGGTATCCAGTTAAGTAAGAAGGAATAATATGTTTATAGATAGTTTGAAGGAAGGTTATGCGTTGTAAATTTGATCAAGAGATTGCTAATGTCTGTAGTCCTGAAGGAGAAGACAAGAAGTCAGTTCTATGTTGATTTTGTAAGACAAAAGAAATTTACTTATCTCTTCAGTATTTATAAGTAGATTCCTATGCAAAATTTCATATTCACTTCTGTGGCTGTCCCAACAAATAGATAACCATAAACACATTAAACCTGCTTGCATAAGATTCTGTTGTTGCCTTATCCTATTCGTTGGTGTGTATAAAATCCATGTGAAAAATATAATTATGCTTATCAAGTGTGGAACTTTTCAGAATCTAATGAAAAGTTTCTGTTTTTATAAAATACCTCAAAAGTCACATAGGTACATCAATAAGTCTGTCAACTTGTGATGAAAAAAATCATTTTGCACAACAAATACTTATTTTTTAGCATAATCTTCTTTCTTGTCTATAAACTTAGTTCAGTGGTGAAAATTATATCGACTAAACATTATGTTGTGAAAATTTCAGATCAAAATTAAGCTAATAACTAGATGTTGGGCAACAGACTTATTGACCCATTTTCATATAAAAGGTATATAAAGAAAAAAGTAATATTATTGTTATGATAAGAAAACAATGGAAGAAATATTTATTTCAGACTGGTCTTTTTACAGTGCAACTTAGAATCCTTTCCTTGTCTTTTACCTCGTATTTATAGTCTCTGATTTTTATTTTGTAAAATTTTAAAAGATCAGGGCAGGATAACTTTAATGACCAATTTCTAGAACTTGGTGTAGAATATTTCCTTAATGTTTAAAAAAACTCCATTTCTTGATGTCAGATATTGCTAAGCAATTAATGATGTCAATCGTTGCCCGGCAGCAAATTCAAGAATGCAAATAACAGTACTTTACAATGTTTATAACATCTGTCAGTGAGCATACAGATATTACTCTTTGACACAAGAGCAGTTTGAATGTGACACAAGGGCAGTTTAATGTGGGGTTCCATGTACAGTTTGAAAAAAATTGCTCCAATCCCCACTTCTGGGGTTGCAAATGCATCAGGGCAAGCCCGAGCCTTACTTTTTAGTGCAATGGGAAAGTGCTGCCCTGGGGCTTACTGATCCTCTGAGTTATTTTTTAGAGGCCACAGGACAAATCCTAGGCTTCTTGTGCTTAGCAATACCGAGCTTCAGTTGGCCATCATCGGCCACTACATTGCACCGGCGTAAAGCTACCAAAGAATGTATTGCAAGCAGACACTACACTTTAATCCTAAGCAGAATCCCCTTGAGTGACATTTGTTCCTAGGCAGAGATCACAGATCCGAGGCTGAAATGCCAATCCATACATAAATAATCTCATCATGTCTGATGGGTAATGTGCTAGTATATATATATATATATATATATATATATATATATATATATATATATATATATATATATATATGTAGCATTACTCTTACCATTGAACTAAACAGCTGCCAGTGATATAAAGGCCCAAATAACTGTTTCAACTCCAAATTCTCATTTTGCTTATTCACGGTCTATATATGCACTATTTGTTTCTTTCAACGTGACAATTATGTTACTAAGACATGGTTATATGATCGATCCAACAGAATGATAATAAATTACGTTATATCATATTGAAACTCTTATTTGAAATGATCTCCTGTTATTTAAAAATTGAATGAATCATTTGGCGTAGACAATATAAATAGAATAAACAATCAAAATATATATTTAGGATAAAAAAAACATAAAACCATTTTTGATTTGTAATGAATATTTTTTTCCTAATCTATAACTTCAACAGTAAAAATTTGAAAAAGTTGTGCTAAAATCTCAATTCAATCTTGCTGATTATCAATAAAAGCAGTTCTCAAAAAAATGGTATCTCTTCACTATGGTTATTGTTGCAATGACAAAATAGAACTGATTCACTCACAAGAGAAAATCTGAATTACTTTTGAGATGGGACAGAAAAAAAGAAATAGTGCTAGAAATATTCTTTCATTCCTATTTCCTTCATTCCACTTGTTGGTTGGAATTTTTATTTTATTTTCTCTCTTTTTCAGAAGGCTAACAATTATTTTTTCCTGCTCTTTCCTTATTGACAATAGAGATATATATTTTGAAAAGAACTTGCTCAAGGCTAAAACAGCTGTACATGAATGAGTGACAATAGTAACAATAATAACTGCTTGCATTGCATTGAGCAGTTCTTGAATGAACCAATGTATGAATTATGGAATTTACATTCCTGGACATTCTTTCTTTCACAGTTGATTGATGAGCCATTGCAATGCATACCAACATTTTAAGCCCAATAATTCAATAATGGAAATTCTGAAATTAATTGGAGATTTTCTGCAGAGGTTTATCTTTAGGTTTACTGAAATAATTGGTTGAAAACTGGTTGACTTTTCAAGTGAATATTATAAGATGTTGTAATGCGGCTGATATCATTGTTACTAAGACTTCATGAGATTTTTTTTTTGAATTATTAAATGACTCAAAGAGTCTGTTAGGTTCATTAAGTAAAAATAAAAGACAGTTTTTCGAAAAAAATTTGACATTAACTCTATCGATCAATAAATCTACCATTTTGGTCCACTATCCTTCTGCTATCTTTCAAGTAACTTCATAATTCCATCCTCCCAGAACTTTTTATCTTTCTGAGTGAAGAGCTAGTCTAAGGGGATTTAGGAATAAAAAAAAAAAAATGGTAATCTACAGGTGCAATATCTGGTAAATATGGCAGATGAAAACTTCCCAACTAGGTTATAACAATTTTTGCGTGATTGCCAAGGAAATATGGTCTAGCATTTTTCTGATGGGATATCATGTCCTTTTTCTCAACTTATTCTAGATGCTATTTATCAATTGCAGCCTTCAGTAGGTCTAATTGGGAAAAGTACTTGTTTGAATCAATTGTTTTGTTCTCTGGAAGGAGCTTATAGTAGAGAACTCCCTTCCAATTCTACCATGTATACAGCATCACCTCCTTTGAATGAAAACCGGGCTTTGGTAGGATCAGCATTGGCCCACTTACATTCCACATAGTTGTATGGTATCCACTTTTTATTACTCATCATAATTGGTTTTAAAAATGGAGCATTTTCATTATGATAAAGTAGCAAATTGTATAAGAAAATGTGGTCAAATTTTTTTCACTTAAAGTCAAACATCGAAATGGCAACTACAACTAAGCTGGTGAAATTAATTTTCAATCCTCAATTTGGATATCCATCTATCTGGTATAACTGATTATTCTAAGGAGATTATTCTCTTGATTAGATCTCTATAAAACTCAACTGGTCTACCGAATTGTGGAGCATCATTCAGCAAAAAATTTTGCGAACCACTTTAGACACATTTGATCATTTACAGTACCCTCTTCATAACCTGCACAAATCTTTTTTTTACATTTATGTCACATTTCCATCTTTATTAGAATTAAAAAGCTCCAAGTGCTGAAAATGTTGCTGATTTTTTTTTACTTTCAGTGTTTGTATCAATCAAAAATACACTAATTTTGATAAAGTTAAAGGAAAAAAGCATGCTGACATGATAGATTTTATAACACAATCAATTGCAATATTAAAAAAAAAATTATGCTTGTACTATTTAATGGCTAAAAAAAAAAAATTTTTGGTCTAGGCCTAAGGCAAACAAAGATATTTCGCATCTATTTTAATATTCAAATAAAGTGTGTGTGTAAACGCACAAATACACACACACACAGAGGGAATAAAGGACCTAATTTTCCATCATTTCTTCCTTTTTTGAGGGACACATTTTGCATATGAAGTTCTCCGAACATTTGGATAGCATCTCATATATCAGAGACATGCAAATCATGCTTGTACAGACTTCAGCCCAGAAATCATCAAGATGATTATTTCAAGTTTAACTGTACCGTTTTTGATAATTTATAAATGGCTGTCTTGTCCACTGATGTTTGGTAATATGTTTTTTAGCCTTTCACATTCTCAAGCAATTGTTGTAGACCAATGGTTAGGGTGCTGGTGTCGCAAACTATTGCGAGTCAGTTCATTCTTTACTGAGTACTTTAGGAATCTGCCCTTGTATCAGAGTTATATACTCTCTCTCTAGCTTTCTATCTCATGCTGATATGAATAGATAATTGGTTTCATGACTTATCTCATCTTTTTGGACCCTGCCAAGATTTACTATGAGGGTAACAGCTTTTTGTAGTCATTGTCTCAGCAGGTGAGATAGTTATGGATAATGATTTACCCAAGTACTCTCTCGTCCACTCACTTCACCTTCAACAATCATACTATGCCAGTCATGAAATTTCATCAAGATATCTAGCAATGGGACCGAGTGCATTGAGAAACAGATTCAACTTCCCATCTGCATCTACCCAATTATACAGATCTTTTTATTATTCAAAATGCATTTTTCATCACAATTGATGATATGATTTTATACTATGTATGAGATATTTCATATCAATGATTAATGCAGCCCTTGTACGTTGAAGTTTTTGTTCCTCATCCAATTCAATTTATGAAGTTTTTTTCTTGCCAATCCCTCTCAAAGGATTTGAAATAGTCTCAATTGATACATTGAGGTTCACTATGAGTTCTCTGCTGTTTTGGGATCATTTTTCCCGACAAAATTCAAAAAATGATAGATTGATGGTTTTTGGCTGACCTCTTGCATTGAAATCAACACCCTCAAATTTTGGTCAACATTTTTGCGGACATCCCTTAACAGCGTTGTCCTCAAATATAGATTTAATATTCTTTGCTACTTCAGCTCCATGATTTCCCAGATTGAACTTATACAAGTATAAAATTCATAAGTCATGCTCCATGTATGTTTGAAATAACTGAAAAATTATTAAAATGAAATGAAATTTTTCCTAAATAATCAACAAATGATACATCATTTCAGAGTAAAATATCAATTAACAAGCCTGGCTGCTGCAGGGTCACACTCCACTCCTACGTCTATTCTTACTGAAGCAGACTACTGCAATTTTTTATTGTATACATAATGAATAAAAAGAATATGAAGATGTGTATTTTTTTTAGTATGTTTTGCTTCTTGAGAATGAGATAAGCTTTGCTTATCTCTAAGATAAATTATCCTATTCATGTAAGACATGTCAGTTTGGCTCAGTCGTTAAGAAAGTTCGCTACCAATCATAATGTCATGATTTCAAAGCACAGTAGGGAAATGTTAATTTCATAAATGTACTTATTATTATATAGAATGAAATAAGCATTTGTATATTTCTAGCATGAACTTTGGTAGATATGTAAGACTTGTCAATTCAGCTCAGTCGATCAGAGATACAAATACCAATCTGTTGGTTGTGATTTAAAATCACTGTTCAGGAAAGTTGATTTCTACTCTCTTAAATTTGATGAGAGTTGTTTTTGGCATTCCTTTGTTGTTCTTGTTATTGTAGAAAAGTCAACTCCACGTTTAGACTGGAGTTTTGATAAAAATATATAACTTTTGAAGAACTCTAAAAACATCGAACTTAAAATTGGCAATTTTATTTTGAATAATTCAATAAATAGTTCAATATCAGAGTAATGGAGCCTGAGAATTTTGAAATACAAAGTAAGACTCATTACAATAGACCAATCAAGCAGAAATTAGACAGATGAAAATGAATGAAAATATGAATTGATTCAGAAAGTACATAAAATATATATAATCTAGCTTATTCACCTGACCTGGAAATAAGATTTTGGCTTGATATCGTTCAACTAAAGTGTATCCATGTTTTGGCTGAACTTCTCACTTTTTGATAAATTCACACCATTGAGTTGAGTCTGAGGTACCAGGTGTGTGCAATTCACTAACACAATTATTGAAGAGAAAGTATAAATCACATTTGTTAACTTAGGTGTAAAATAAATTCTTTGTGTATATAAGAGTAAGGCTTATTTTTTACTTTTTGCTTTTTGTTGGCCATAGTCTCATATCATGGCTAAGACTAACTTTTTTTTAACGCCATGACTGACTCTTTTATTAGGTTTACAGGTATCTGGAAAAAAATGAACAGTTGCCATCTGAAAACTATTAGTATCATGACTCTTATTCAGGAAAAAAAAAAATCAGATAAAAATGTTAAGTTCAGTGATTTTTGTTGAATTCACTACCATTAAGGTATGCTTGTGTATGTTAACAAACCCAACTTTGAGATTTATTCAATGATATGAATCTTTATCTGTTTGGGATTTTGGATTAAATGCCATGCCTCTGAATATTCTTCCAATGCTCAATCATTTAGCTAAACGTAGGTAGATCAATGTCTGTAGCCTGATCATGGAGCTCTTCAGTCATGTAAGGCAGCCCATTTAAGAGAAAGCTACACTGAATGAAACAAAAATCCTTAGCAGTCACCTTGACCATCTCAGCCAATCGAGCTACAGAGGAAGGACATCAAGCCTAAAGAGTGGACTCACTGTGCTTGACCTCCATCATAAAAACTATCAGCGCAGGTAAGAGGAAAAGCCTTCTCTGATCCTTGCAAGTAAATAATAAGCCAATGAAGGATCAGCACTTTCACCAGATAAGCCATGACAAACTATATGTATGTGTGTGCATGTGTGCTCTCAAGAATATTACCTATCATATGATGGTATTTCAATACTAGGAATATACAGTAAACTGGACCCCAATATAATGGTGTTCACATTTAGCAGACACACCAACTGAGTATGTATGTGCTCAATAGAACTGCTTTATTTAGATTTTTTGACAAAATTTTTGATAAAGTTTCGGCCCTGAACTTTTACTAATCATCCAAAAAATCAAAATTTTGTCATTGTGGCACTCATTTACTGTGTTGCCGTCAGTTTCTCTACTTTCAATAACTTATAAGTAAAACAGAGAAAAACAAAGAGTAAATCTGTCAAAAGTCTTCGCAGATTGGATTGATAGCTTCTAGCTGGATAGATATATCCTATGGATATTTTAGATTCTAGAAGCATGGATGTATTGGCTGTTAAGATATAGTAAGATGATATAGCACCAATATCCTGATTAGGTTATGAATGAGACATTAATGCGACATTAAAAACTTTTTCAAAATTATGGTTTTACCTGGGCTCAAAAACTGGAAACTTATTTGTGTCCATTTTTTTCGACTGTTTTAAATTTGTACCAGAGTTCGGCCAGAGTTAGAATTTTTGGTTAAGATTTAATTTTTTTCAACCTTGCAGTTCTTGTTGGAGAATTTTCCTTCTTTCAATTTTTTATGCTTCCAATCCATTTGAAATCAGAACCTTCCGGAAATTTGTTGGTTTTAAAAGGTTTTATGAGGGGGAGGTCTATTTGAAACGTAATAATGAGGTTAAATTTGGCACTTACTTTCTGTCATTGTTATGTAGCTTTAGCTCATCTGAATTATCTTGAGTATTTTTTTAATAAGCTTATTCAGAGATAAATTCAAAACTTCTTGATGAAACGAATTTCATAATCGTTCAAAACATCAAAAATCATTCAAAGCATTGGAATTTAAAAGAAAGAACAACTTTGAAGTTCTCACTTTATAGTCCTTAAATTTTTAGTGCTAGTTTTCATATTTTGATATAGTATGCAGTGAATGAAGGTTTAGTATGTTGAGTTTCTTTTAGATAACCGCTTGATAATTTCCTGGAATATCTAGATATTTTTGGATTTCTTTTGCATCAGTTTTTGCTACAAAAAGTTTGCAACCCTGGTTGCTTAATTTCTAAAATTTTTTTTCTTGACAACATTTTACTTTCATCTTAATCTTATTACTTGCTCTTAATCACAACTCTTTGCTCAGACAGATTACCCTCCGGCCGATAGAAAATAGTATTGATCAGAAATTCTGAGGTTTATACTTTATTTTCTGTTCAACAGTATTTGCTCACTGTTGAGGGTAATCGGTCTGAGCAAAAAGTAGCAGTAAAAAGCAACTAATGAAATTAAGATGGAGATAAGTAGTCATGAAAATTTTTGAAATGATCATGGTTTATAATAAATCATCTAAGAAAAGTTAAAAATGTATTTAATGCTGGACGCTTTGTTCTGACAGTCATCCTGTTAGCATCAACGATTTCTGAATGTTTACTCTATTCATTGGATAATTTTGCAATCCTTACAACTCAAAATATGTCAACTGATAAGTTAATTGAAAAATAGTCTTTAATTATGAATATTTTCGGCAAACAATACCAGAGTGGCAAACAACTAAAGCTGGATGCTTTCCAATTGTGAATTTTACCGACTTTTTCTGTATTATAGTCCTATAAATTTACATTCTATATTGTATTAAAGCTACTTTTACATTAAAATATTTGACTTTGAATTTAAAGAAAGTAAAAAAAGTTAAAAAAAAATGTCCTCTCTCAGTTTAATAGAATTTTGGCTTTAATAGACAATTTTCCACCCCTATTAGTCCATTAAATCGAGATTTTACTGTACAAATACATTATGGATGATATCAATTTTTCTCTTTATTGTTCATCCATTTTTAGTGGTCCCATAAAAGCTCATAAATTGTAGCAGGCCTTCATCACATTGGCAAGGGAATGTATTTCTCACTCATTAATCATTGGAAGGATCAGTTCATTAGTTGATATCAATAGAAAACTGATACAGATTTGTTGCTTGAAGCAACAGAGAGAGATGTCTTAATCATAGGGAGTCAGTTTACAATTAATACCAATAGAAAACCGATCCTCCTATTTATGGCTCGGGATATCTTACGTCGAACATTAGTTGAACATGGAGGGATCATTTTACTACTTAATGACACTAGAGAACTGATGCTGCACTCTATTGATCCCCCATTTTATGTACAGAGGTTTTAAAAACAGTAAAGAACCTGCTTCAAGGTTATAATTTTTTTTTTATATCTCCATCAACCATCTCCATTCAGTAGACCAACTATGAGTGAAAGCAGCTGAATATAGAATGCCACTAGCTGTAGTATTTGTTGACTTAAAAAAGGCCGTCGATTCAGTGGAAATCCTCAAAGTTGCTGATGCAGTAATACAAGGTGTTGATCCTGTGTATGCCAGAGTACCACAACATATCTTCTGACACAGCTGTTCCTTCATCAGGCTACATTAAGACTCTGAGCCCTTTCAACTAGAAAAAGAAGTGAGACAAATTGATACAATCTCACCCAAACTCTTCACAGCCTGCCTTGAAATGATCTTCCGAAACTTAGAATAGACAGAGAATACCTAAGTAACAGCAGATTTGCTGACGACATCGTCCTTCTTGCCAAGAACCGTCATGATCTCCAAATAGTGTTAGACAAACCAAATGAAGCAAGCAAGAAAGTTGGCCTCCATTTGAACTTCAGCAAAACAAATGTCATATACAACGAACATGTTGGGGACAAAGACATCACAATACAGAGCTGGAGAAAGTAGACCACTACACAAACTCAGGACAGCAGATCTCCATGAAGTCTTTAGAAGATGAAAGACTAAAGCAAAGAATCATACTAGGTTGGAAAGCTTTTGGTAAAGTAAGCTTGACTTTAAAGAACGAGAAAATCTCACTATTCCTAAAAAGAAGAGTATATAACCACTGTTTCCTACCGATGTTCACATATGGAACTGAAACATAGGGCCTAACCAAAAGATTACCTCTCAAACTGAGAAGCATGCTATGTGCACATGAGAGAATCATATTCAACCTCACATGGAGAGATCATAAGACAGCACAGTATATTGGAGAAAAGACAGGAGTCCGAGACATCATAAAGACTGTTAGAAAACTCAATTGTCAATAGGCTGGACATGTTGCCAGAATGGGAGATAACTGCTGGACATCATGACTCATGACGTTGATCCCCAGAGATCAGGTGCGAGGATGTGGCTAAAAGAAAGTGAGATGGAGTGACGAGCGAGATAAATTTAAAAAGTACTGGCCCTGCAATGCCCATGATAGAGAGATCTGGTGAATCATAGGGAAGGTTTCTGTCCAACAAAGGATGCTAACAGACTAATGATGATGATTCAAACGTATGTTGGGGTTGATGTGTACAAAAGATGAATATTGTAGCATTTCTAAACACTTAAATAGGAACAAAAACATAGTGTGACTATTTAAGCATTATAATGCAACAAACACTGATGTTTATATAAGTAGATTTTGTGGAGACAAATCTACTTATTGTGAAAAATAACCAAGAAATGAGAAGATTGACTCTATTAGTATACATGAATTTGTGTGTGTGTGTGTGTGTGTGTGTGTGTCTATACAGATAAATAAGTCTGGTTAGTGAAGATTGGTAATACACAAGATTCATAACCTATGAAAGTCATCATTTCTCTTGTTATGTTTACTTGTAGTGAGGAAATCAATTCTCTTGAAGATAAGAGACAAAATATCACCAACCAACTTTTGATTTTGCAAACAAAAACACATTTCTTCTCCAGGAATGCTAAAGATATAGAAGGATTTCAAAGAAAAAAAAACTCTTCCTTGTTGAAGTAATCTAATCTTAGTTTATGAAAACATTGGTTAATGTTCTGGGCAATTATTTCACCAACCTATTTTATTTTTAGATTATTATAGCAACCTTTTCTTTTTTGACAAATGAAAGCTACCTTAATACTCTTTATGAGGGTGAATCAATAAGTCTGTAGCCTGACATGTACGAGGGTGCATCGATAAGTCTGTGACTTGAGACAATATTATTAGCCAAATTTTTATATGAAAATTAGATGGTGGAGCCTTAGAAGAAGTTAAGGGATGCAAATACTAATGCAATTATAGGTCAAGCGATAAAACTGGAGAAAGACCATGTAAATGAAATTAGATGGCTTATAATAATTGGTTGGAAACCATTTGGTATAAATACAGACATACTGAAAAGCAAATTACCAATATGCTTAAAGTGTAATGTGTACGATCAATGCATAATATCACCTATGACGTGAGGTTGCAAAACCTGGAAACTTACAAAACACTTGAAAACAAACTCAGAATAGCACAGGGGGCAATGAAAAAAGCAATGTTAAGAGTACCTCAGCTATGTAAAAAGATCAGTATGGATCTGAGGGAGAATCGCGGTGTTAGCTGAAAATTTCATGTTAAAAGATCTTCATATGACCTCATTAGATGTATATTCTATGTTGTGTTAAAGCTACTTTTGCATTAAAATTTTTGAATTCAAATTTGAAAAGAGTAAAGAAATTTTTAAAATGTCCTTTCTCAGGTAACATACAATTTAATTGACATTCACAATCAATGGACAACTGTCTATCCAACTTAGTCTGTCGAACCGAGAGTTTACTGCATATGCATATTGGAAAGAGAATTTCATCATGTGTTAGAATAGCTACCTTTATATTTTTGTCTGTAACTTTTTTCGTGCAATAGATACAAATTGATAAGATACACTGTTGGAGAGCTGACAAAATTTTCTTGCCAAGGATATATCTGATCATCTGTATTGGATTTTCTGACCCAAACAACTTGAGGAGGTAAAAAGGAGGTAAAATTGATGGTCACCTTGAAAAATGGCTGTCATCTTGACTATTCAACTAGAACTTCTTGGGACTTTTAGTATGGTGTTCTGGAGACTTTATAGAAATACGTTGTGGAGAAAAAAATTATGTTTTAATTTTCTCCAATTTTGGCCTGACTTTAGGGCACCTAGTAAGAATCAAACTTATTTTACTATCTAATTTGTCAGTGAGATGAGCTTGCTAACCATTGTGCTATGGTAGGAGCCTTAGTAAGTGTAATGATAATTCTTAACTTTTGATTTACTTACAGGTGGAATAAACAATATCCTCTGTTCCTTTCTTTTTCTTTAAAAAGAGAAACAGAATAATCCTTTTCTTTCCTTGATGTTTTCTTTGTTTTTTTTAATTTAATTTTTAGATTCCTATTATAAATAATGTTATCATAATATTATATAATACACGCTGGGCCATAAGTTGCATAGGAGTTGAAACATTCCATATTTTTTTTCTAATAGTTTATCACAAAGTTTGAATTACAGTATAAATTTTAAGGCTTAAGTTGATTTTTGGAATCAAGTATGGAAAAATGATGTCCTTCAAATGACGCCACTCTGCCTCCTCATAAAATCTTGCTCTAATTTCCAGAAACTGAAAAATTCAATGGCCTCTTTGATTGCTTGATCTGACCGACCAAGATTTTTTCCACTTGAAATATCTTTATACAGAATCAAACCAACAACCATTCAAAAGCTAAAAAAACAATATTCAATTGGAAATTGAAGCAATAACATTAAAAAAAAACAAACTTTGCGTTGTGTTATGGAAAATTCACTTGAAAGGGTAAGATTTTGTAAGGAGGCAGAAGAGCATTATTTGAAGAATATACTTCTCTATGCTTGATTTCAAAATTAATTTAATCCTTAAATTTTCATTGCTTATTATTTTTTATTGTGTGCATTCTTGAGCATTCAGTTTATTGGAGTATTTAGAAAATAAACAATGAAAATTTAGAAAAATATAGTAAATGAACTTTTAAAAAAACCTTTGTATATTAACTTTCTGTTCGAATTACAGTGACATCATTCTTTTCTTCTCTAATTTTATTTTTAATGGAAAACTCAGTCTGTTCCCATAGTCGCCATAAATAGTGTGTTGCCATGAATGACTGTCATCGATATATACTGGAATAGCCAGTCAGTCTCATGTTTGGTGGCTTTGGAACTTGTTCGATAGATGGGCTTCAATGCTTTGGGGCCAATCAAACCAGACGTCACGGCTGCAACCATTACAAACTCAGTCAGTGAATGATGTTTGGCCATCTTAAAACTTATATTGTAATTCAAACTTTGTAATAAACAAAATTAGAAAAAATGGAATGCTTTAACTACTTTGCAACTTGTATTTATAAGGACACTGAAATCATCATTTGTACAATGATTATCATATTTACTTTCATCTTTGAAAAGCTTGTCTATCTTAAAGTTTCTAATTTAAAAGTTTGTTAGTTAGAAACTGGTAAGAGTACGCAAAAAAAAAATACTAATTATAGTCAACTCTGTATCAGTGATTTACTAAGGTCTAAAGGCCATTTTTAGTTATTATCTGAAGAATCTAGATGTTATTAACAAACCTTCCAAAATAAAGCCCTAAAAAGATCAAAAAAGCTTTTTCGCCAAAAATCAAAATAAAAACACATGAAAATTAAAATAAAAACACTTACTATTGGAGTACTGATGCCAATTTTCAAGTCTGTAGACAAAACAGCATGACTAGGAGTACTGAAACCCACAAACACATGAACACATGCACAAATAAAAAAACTTTCATTATCTTTGGTTGTACAATATGGTAAAGATCTGCTTGAAATTCTGAATTAACAGCAAAACTAATAAGGTTAAAAATGATATTAATCCAAAACCAGAGTTTGGTGATTCAATCTCTCGATAATCAATTTATTTTGCTCTTCTGAATTTTACAAGTAAATTCATCATTTGAAGGGTGTTTCATGTCTGTTGCAGGCTCCAAGGTTGGGAAATAACCCTCAAATCTGCGCCAGTGAATTTTTAGAGTGAAGTGCATTGACTAGTAAATTACAAACATAAGTGAGTAAAATATGGTGTCATCAACGTGGAGTTGTCTGCTCTTGATCTGAAATAAGCTCCATTGTATTAATTATCTACAAAAGATAGTCATACATGGGAAGATTTTATAAGTTTAATGAATTATTATGGCAGAACTACTTGCTGAATTTTCTTTGTACCTATTCCTAGGCTGAACACAAAGCTGATCATGTAACTTACACTATTGGCTAAAGAACTTTTAGATTTTACTAAATCCTCAGATTTTCAATTGCACATATTTATAACTTGAATATTGTTAATTTTTGAGCACATTAAGAGAATGAAGAGTAAGTATGGAGTGAGGAACTCTTCTTCAAAATATAGTTGCAATCTTCAGAACATACTCTTCAAACATCATCATAGTCTTACAAGGAGATTATCTGTCAGATAATGGATGTTTCTGTACCAGCAGACTTGAGAAGGAAATTAGAAAAGAATAAAATGCTGGATGAATATCTGGATTTTGCCAGAGAATTAAAAAGACTATAATGGATTATGAAGGTGATAACTGTATCTATCATCATGGAGCATTTGAATGGTCCCAAAGACTTGCTAAAAGAGGAAGAAGAATTGGAGATTTGTGGTAGAATACAACTAATCAGAAAATAACATTGAAATCAGTAAGAATACTGACTATACTTGAGTACTAAAGGGTCTTGGTATCACTTGATCCCCGATAAAAGCCACCAGGTATGATTGATGTGAAAAAAATGGTAATGTCCTCATGGGCTGATGATTAAAGATGAGCACCTTAGGTTAGGTATATGTAACTGGCCTCTATCAAGATTGATAAGGTAGTTATTAGAGAATGGTTTATCCAAGTGGTCATTTGCTCACTTTCTTCTCTGTCAACCATTGTGGCATCTCAGTAATCTGACATTTTTATCAAGATATCTGACTATGGGACAGGGCACAGAAATATAAATTCATACCTTTGCCAATGGCATGTTAGGTGAACATGAACAACCCCAGCCAAAATTTGAACTTGGTTTGATAATTTGGTTTCCCATGTTGATAATCATTGTGCTAGCTGGCACCTAGGACATGTCAAATTGGGTAGAAACAGAAAATAATGTATATATATATATATATATATATATATATATATATATGTAAACAAATAAGTGTTTGGAATAGATAAGTCCAATTATTTTTGTTTATGTAGTCAAAGAGAACTTATCTCTTCTAATCTTATCAGGTAATATTCTGATTTACATAGTCAAACACATTTTTATCTATTCTACCTACCTCTATTGTAATCCATTTACATGCATCACTGTCTTTGAGATTTTTGATCTGCACATCACCTCACCGGTGGCTGCCAAATTTGTTTAGAAAACATAACTTGATTTGTAGAAAAAAAATAAGCTAAAATAAATACAGCCAGAATTATGACAGGTGTCTAAGAGGTTCAGCTTCGAAAAAAAGTAGAAATAAAGCTTGTCTGAATAATTTTTGTCTTTCACTTGAATTAATGTTGATATTGGTTGGCATTTGGCATTTTTTATTTCTTTTTCTCAGTAAGCATTCCTTTGTTTGAATTATGATCACCATTTCGATTCAGATAAAATATCCTGGCAAATTCAGACTGCGTCATAAGGGCTATCTGTTTTTATTTATTCCTCTTGCATAAAACCATATATAGAAATGTTTAAATAAGATTATGTATAATCCACATGGACCACATTTAAGAATACATAACAAATAGAAAAACATTCTCCATTGAATACTGATGGCAATGAGCAGGCCATGTTGCAAGAATGCCAGACAACTGCTGGACATCACAACTCACAACCTGGGTCCCCAGAGGTCATATGCAAAATTGTGGCTGGCTGAAAATAAGATGGCGTGATGACTTGGACAGGAGATATTGGCGGCGTGAGGCCCACAACTGAGAGTTCTGGCAAATCTTGGAGAGGTTCTTTGTCCAATGACTGATGTTAAAAGGCTGCTGATAATGATAAGTATTTGCTTTCTAGAAGTCTCATTGGAATAAGATGAACAAGATGTATTTACTGAAGCATTGGAAGTGTTTGAAGCATTTATCTAACTGCAGAGGAAAAGAAAGTATACAATTCGTCTATAAAAGTACACATCAAAAAATCATTTTTACTCAATATCTGAGTCATTAAACTTTAGCGTTTGCAATAGTGTAATAAATATCATAATTCTTTTTAAACACCTTCACATTTGTTGATAGCACCTTATTTCAGTAATCTGTTTCATGGCCTCTCGGTCTCTTGTACCCCCTTTTGGTAAAAAATATATTTGGATCTACTAATTCCATACCATGCATAATCTTAAACATTTCTATTACGTCTCCTCATTTTCCTCACTCTCAACCCCACGTTCTTTAACCTATCCTCATTACTCATACTTTTTAACTCTGGTACAAATTTAGTTGCTTGTCTCTGGACTTCTGAAAGATTTTTATTTTCTTCAAAATATGAAGACTAGGCCTGTACACAGTATTCAAGATGTGGGTGGACACGAGTCTTATATAATACAAGGAATGATTCCTTCTCCATATAAGTGAAAGTTACTTTTCCGTAAACATTTGTAATGACCAAAAAGTGATTTAGTCTATTAATCAATAATCTGAGATTACAGAAAAAAATGCTTTTTTTAAAAATAAAATTTCTGTTTTTCTTTTCAAATACTGGAACCTTTGATAGATTCATCTCTTCAAAGAATTTCATCTAATAATCATATCAAAGATGCTTATTTTCTGTATCAATCTATTCATTTCATTGTTGTGATTACATCTTGCTTATTTATTGATTCACTGTCATAAGGTGACCATTTTCATTTATCAGTTTTTGCTAACCGAATAGTTTCTAATTATATTTCTTGATTTATGATATGGGATAAGTATCTTCGAGCACAAATTAAAAAGAAATCTCATTTTATACTGAGGTTGTTATTAGCTGGTATGTAGGCTGACTCATGGTATAAAATTATCTTTAATTAAGTCTGAGCAGCTGTTTCACATGAATTCCATGTTAATATAGCTTCTTGTAAATAATGAATTAACTTTATATAATTTCGTATTGTATGATATACAGTTTCAAAATGCTTTGCGTTTTATTTTAGAAATTCATTAAGTTTGGTTTGAAATACAATACAATCTTCTAACTGCATTTCAAATGTATATTTTGAGTGGATTTACTTGACAAAGTATTTGGCAAAGAACGTAACAAGCAATTACTGAAACCAAACAAACTGTCTTCTGCCAAGATACCATTGTGTTGAATGTAATCTGTAGAAACTGTGGAGAGGGTTTTTGTTAGAGGCCAGGTGTTTTAAATAATGGGACGGAAATGTAGAGATCAATAAGGATTTCTGTTGTTATTGTCAATTACCACTACCCATAAAAGACTGATTTAAACACTGTTGCTGGTTTAGGCTATTCATGTGTTCTGACATTTGTATGTATCCATGTATTTATCGACTCAAACTTAACCCAGCCCTAACCGTTTATTATAGAAACTTGAAGTTTTGTTTACGCAATCCCCTCAATGGGTAGAGGAAATGCTTTTTTTTGTTTTTTTTTTAACTCCTCTCCAAAATAAGTATTTATTGAAGAGGGGGTCAATTTAAAATGTTTATGCTAAATTGGTTCCTTAGATGTATCTGGGGGATTATATAGGGAACACTACCCAACAGAAGACAGGAGAAGTAACTTATTCATTTATAACGCCTTTTTCTAATTGTTTAATCGATTTTCATCGTCACAATGTTTTCGCTTCTTCAGGTGCCTATTGTATTCACTAATGTTCTTGGAATTTCGAACTGAACCTTTTATTTAATCAACAGGGATTTGCTATTCTCATTCCACTGTTTATGCTAGTTAATATCAGTTAATTCTTCACTCATTCAGTTCTGGTGATGCAGAGAATATGCATTTGACGGTCTAATCCTGTAATTGAACTGTAACACTTGACCATTGATTGTATCCAGTAAGCCATTGTTCCATTTGGCAATCGAGCAGTGTAATTTTGGAGCCTTAAACCTAATGTTTGTTCTTTCCTGATCAAAGGCTTTTAAATAGGCTTCAATTCTATGCTAGGCCGAATGAAGAGGTTATCAGAGACTAGCATGTTTGCTGATTCTTTCAATTGCCTTTTTCACCAATATTGCTCCTAATCTATCATTCTGAACATTTCATTAGGGTTGTTGAGCTGACTCCCTTTTTCCTCCTCGTATGATTGGCTCTGATAACCTCCGCAGTAAAGATTTGAACCTATTGAGCACCTGATTGAATACATCAATTTTATTGACAAAAACAGCGTCAGTAAGAACATTAAAAAAATCAAATGGTTGAATAGAAGGAATGATTTAGTTGATATCAGGGTCATTGATTTTTTGGATGGGTCGAGTAAGAATTGGATTATGTGCAGAGATGATACTATCTGGAGGTTATTATTTAGTCATCAAGTTGGAGTGGTTAGAGTGGTTACGGACTTATTGATCATCTTGATTGCTTTCAAGTATTTATATATGTAGCATATACCTGAAAAGATCAATCAATATGATCAATAAACCTATAGCCTAATGATGAGAAAAGTATTTGTTTTACGCAACAAATATTTATTTTTCAATGTAATCTCCTTCTATGTCAATACATTTAACCCAATACTTCTCATGTAGGTGCTAATCACATTGATTGAACATTATGCAGATAAAATTTCAGATCCAAACTAATAATTGTATCAGGCTACGCATTTATTGATCCAATCTCTTATATGTTTGTATACGAATGGCTTGGCTTTGCAAATGAAAGTTGTTGGGTTGGATTTCCACTGCAGTAGAACCATAGACTGCAGGGCATGTGCATGGAACAACCCTACAACCTGAGCAATGGAGTTTCAGGGACTGTAACTCAGTCATCTACGGTGTCTGTATATGCTCTTGTTATTCAAATTTGGTAGCTGTTTCTCATGTATCCAAAGGCTTCTTTTTTTTAAATAGAATTACTCTTACTCTTCTATTTCTACTACTAAGAAATATGTGTTTTTTCCCCTGATATGATGTCTGATTTTCCTATCCTAATTATATCAAACTCAACATTGGTAATCAATGCTTGACTAGTATTTCAATCGAATATCTTGTCCAAAGAGCTGTATAAAAGTCTTTTCTTCAATTCTAGGTCTTGTAAATAAGATGAATGAAATCTACTATAAATGATGGCTTTATTCTACTTCAATTAGACATCATATTGTAACAACCAGAACTCGCAATTTCAATGTCAGTAAGGTATCCATTTTGGATTATTTTCATAACTTCAACTGAAGATTAATTAAGGGAGACAATTGAGTTATACAATATATAACACCTGATGACTTATAATTCAATCTCAATTGTAAACAGACTTCGAAAATGTGTTGTTCTTTTTATAAAAAGTTATAGCAGAATTTCTGAAGCACATTCTTTAATTCATTAAGTTGTTACACATAAAATGTCATGTTTAAAATCGTAAATGAAGGATGAATGTAAATATTTGATCAAACTACAACCTTTTTCCAACAATGTTCTTGTGATATATGTCATCACTGTGACATTCTCTTGGTTTAGTGGTCACAAATTCAGTAAAATTCCAAAGTATGGCTTCCCTGTTATTGAAGCTTTTATAATGGATATGAAGAATAAAATAGATAAGATGATAATGGAGGTAATAAAGTTATAGAGATGAATATGGAGGATGCTGAGGTCCATCACTCTCGTGGAGTATTTCATCCAGTTCATGTGGGACCAATTTTTCCAACTTTTTAACTTTTTCAAACACCTTGAAATTAAGTGATATGGTTGCTGTTGAAGTCCTAGAATTCCAATGAAGTGCTTGAATGATTGTTCTTGGGCTGTTGACCACAACTGTTAATAGTTCTTTATGATTAAGAACAAGATTCCAAACCTAAATCTAGTGAACCAATGATGAACAGTTTGTACTGGAATAGTGTTTGATCCAAATGCTTTGTTATCAGCAGCTTGAGCTGTATTATGTCCTAATTTGAAATCATACTCAAAAATTGGTCCAACTTCTTGGGTAGACTCCATTGTCATTAAGGGCTCAACCTACAATACTAATGAATTATATCTATACTAACATTGAATCTGCAGGAAATGCCATTACATTAATAAATCTTCCACTTTTAGCATTATTATTCATAAAAACAGAAACCATTAATTGAAGGGGGTGAATTCTGCATTTTTAAAAAGAGAAGGAGACCCTAACATACAGTCACAATCTTCCATGCCTATCAAACAGAAAGACTTCTTCAAGTTTCAAGTATAAGAAATTGACTCGAGGAGGATGTTGATGTAGAAAGCATCCTACTTGAAGATCTTTCCAGTTTTATTGAGGAAGACAAAATACTTTGAATCTCTGTGAATACCCCAAAGTCACCTAAGTATTAATGTCCAATCCGAGCAAAGGAACACTCACAAATATGCCATGCTAACAAACAGATTTGAACAATATAGATCTGTATCTCTCCCTGGGTTTTTTAAGCTGTTATTCTTCATGGACATTGAAGACTTGCCTCAAGAAGCTTTCTGGCCTCTAAAAACTGCACAGGGGACTGAAGCAAGGTGACTGGTCTTTTATCACTAGAAATGTTCTTGTGTACTGATTTTTCTATCAAGCTTTGAACAGTCTTTATTCATCAGTTTGAATATGAGAGAAATAAGACTACCCCACTCACAAAACTGACTTGATGGCGGATTTAAATTATCTTGGTGTAGATGGGCATGTGTTGATAGAAACTTACTTTGTTGGCAAAGGTGATGTTCATACATTCTCAAACAATTTTCTAAATTTTTCATCATGTATTTTATTCTGAGAAGATTTTTATACAAATCAAACATACTTTGAACATTGTTCATGTTGAATCCATTTGTAGTAATAATGATATGTGAGTGATATTGACAAAGGGGTCAAAATTATGACACGTTTTTGAGGTTGTAGTTGGGTATGGAGATAGATCAGCTCCTGGGTGAATGTCTGTTAAATAGGTAATATTGAATGGCACTTTGTGTTCTTTTGCAATCTACCTCCTCAGATTCTTCCAAAGGAAAGTGGCCAAGAAGGTACAAGACAAATTGAAGGTTAGGTTGTTGGATAAGGATGCTTTGGCTCTTGGATAATGGACACAAGAAGTAGGAATTCTAATAAACCAAGAGATTTTGCTTACATAGAGGGTGATAAGGGGCACACCATTTGGTTGATGATGAGCTGTCCAGACAGAATTTGGCTTATTCTGCTACTTGTCAATATTGTTATCTTTCAGAAAAGTCAATGGTTCACTGTTTCTACTTTTCTTTTACTGTACATGCCCCTGGGAGTTTGTTGAAGGCCTGGAAGTTTGTGTCATTGGTGATTGGCACTTTTCTTTAAATTTCAATCACATATATGGCAGGTTGCCTTTCCTAAGGACAGAGCAGATTCGTTTGGTGATTTTATGCCAACTAGGAGTTGCAATAATGCAGTGTAGATGGTGAGACTGAAGGGAGAGAATAAGATAGTATCTCATTCAGCACCGGATCTGATAGCTTTCTTTAAGAATAAGTTTAGATCTTTTCCTGGCAGTAAATTGTCCAAGTTTTCTTAACTCAGAAAGTGAATGCCTATTAACTAACCTTGTCCTGTACATTTTCTTTCCCCTTCACTCAAGGGCATTCCAATTGGTGATCACATAATCTAAAATGGTGGGTAGGTAGAGTTTTAGCATTCCATTCGATTTCGTATTATTCTTCCTTTTTCACTTTCACCTTCACATGTATTTAGTTCATGACAAATAGCTCGTATAAGCATGTTGCGTTTTGGTGGTTGAGGGAATAATGTAATTTCAGACGTTATCTGCTATTCAATTTGCTCGATACTGATGAGACAAAAAATAGTGTGAATTTAAATTCTCATTCGTAGTCTTGTTGAATTTATTTTCTGTAATTGCCTCTAGAGATTTTACTCAATTGTTTTTAGGGTAATTCCACTATATGTTCATGTACTGAAAGATAGCATACAAGATAGACAAAGTCTGATTAATTAAAAAACCAATCATTGTGTCAATTGTTCTTTGTAATGTAGACCATTGACAAGTGCAAGCAATGTGATCTCAGGAGAGCCTGTAGGGTCTGCTAGCGGGTAAGATGTTAAATATAGAAGAGCAAGAAAGGAAACTTGAAAGTAAAGTTGAATGAAAGATAAGAACAGGTATGGCTAGTTGCTTGAAAGAAACTGTCATATGACTAACGTCTTTTGGCAGCATGCTATGTTGGGGTGATCAATTATAAAAATGGGTTTGTTGGATTATGATCCCTTAAAAAGACTGAATTGAAAAAAAAAAAACAAGTATGAAAGCTGCTGGGCACAAGCTAAGGGACCAATTTAGCATAAAATTACATGGTAAATTGAAGCCCTCTTGAAAAACCTAAGCATGATCAGGAGTGAATGTTTAAATTTTCAGCCCTCTAGATCCATTGGCACGGCCTGCAGATGTGACTTATAAGTACATAGGAAGCCAGCCAGCCAGGCAGAGCAACTTGAAAGCTGAAGAATCATATATGTTGACAGTTCTGGTTGACTGTTCCTAATAGAACAAGGAGAATGGTGATGGTCTGGAGACAAAGGAAACTGATTCTTATTTCTATACTTGGCTTGCTAATGAGGTTATTCAATAGCATCATGTATTCCAACTCCTCACACTTCCTTAATTTCCTGTAGTTTTCTTTGTTTATTATTGGTTGTGTCAGATGACCTCATCAGAAAGCCAAGTGGAGAAGTATCATATTGAAACTAACACTCATTAATGCTGTGCAATAAAGGTTTAATACTGGTAGACAATTTTATACTCGTGTTCCTGAGACATTATAAGGCTATTAAAACATAATTATTTTCACTTGAAATAACTCTTCAAATTATTTCTTATCTTTACAAATTAAAAACATTACAATCATATAAATCCAGATAACACAGAACCTAATGAAAACTGAAGAATATATGAGACAAAATAAGTAGCTAGTAAAGAAACAAAGATTAAAAGTCATTAAAAAACCTTTAAAATTCAAGTGCGGTGACCGAGTAATCTTCTTTGTACCTCCATTTATAAATGTGCCCCTCTGATATTTTTAAAACTTAGATGTATTTATAAAGTATTGAAATGAAGTGTACTTTCATGTTTTGTTATCAAGTATTGATTGTTTTCTAGGAAATTTTCGAAAATACTCCACTCCTCTTATTCCCTGTGTCTAACTCATTCTGCGTCTGTGTCTCTATATTTTTGAAAATAAACCTTCCTTCAGCATTAGTTCTTATCATTATCTGTTCCTCTGCCAATCTTCTGTCAGATTAACTTGTCCAGTGACTTACACATGAATAAAAGACATCAGCAGTGTTTTAGACAAGCAAGGTAACTTCTTTTTATTAACTTTTAGTTGTTTTTTTTTACCAAAGTACCCATAAGTATGTACACTTGAGAAATTTTAAAAAATTAATTTCCAATTTTATTTATTTACTTTTATTATTTATTTTTACACGTTTATCAAGTGCACACAAGTCACATAAGTATGTGTATTTTTTATGCACTGAAGTACGCATAAGTATGCGCTTATATACGTGATTAATAGGATTTTTCATCATTGGAACAACTTGGGATTTGCAGGATTTTGTTTGTTGATCTTTTTATGATGAATTTTCCAGAAAAGACTTGGGAATATGTTCATGCAAATCAACTGATTCATTGATTGATTAATTTTCCTCCTAGGTTGTTTACTTTCTTTGTGCCTTTCTCTCTGCTAACCTCAATTAAAGGACTTATGTATGTTTCTCATACATTATGGGTTAAATTAGCCGTTTTATTGTGGTTCAAAGTCTTACTTGAATTATATTGGTATCCATTTCGCATTATTACATGTGTTTTCCTTATTTCTCTCTTTTTCTTTCTTTTTTCTCCTTTTTTCCCTTTTTTTACCCTTTTTTAAAGAAAGAATAATGAAAGAAGGGAAAAATAAATATGTTTTCTAACTGTAAACAGTTACACTAGATACAAACAAAATTGAATTTCACCTAATGTATGTGGACTGCTTTTATCCATTCACAAGAATCTAATAGTCATGAAATAAATCAAATGTAACTCATAATCCTATTTTTATCATCATAGGGTGTATACCATCATCAATAATCTGAATATTTCTCTGAAATTTTTCCTTCATAATGTTCAATCTATATAATTATTACTCACCACAGAATTAAGTGCAATAATAGGGGAGGAGACTATGCTGAAAAATAAATATTTGTTGCGTAAAATAAGTGCTTTTATCATCTTGCTACAGATTTCTGAACAAACCTATTCATATGTTTACATGTATATATATGTACTCAAATTTCTTTAAAATCATCATCTTTGACACGAGCCAACATTCATTAGGCACATAAAAATGTATGTTCAACTGTGATATTCTCTTACTTAGAATACTCAAGGTGGAATGATGCTGTCTTTGAGGTCACCTTTAGGCAATCCTTCAAGAGCCATATTTTGTAGGTATTGTAGGTAATACAGCTTATACTGATTACAAGAAGAAAGTTTCATTATCCTTGTCTGAAAATTGTTTCCTTACCCAGAGTAAATTTACAGCAATGAACAACTAATGTGCTGGCAATTGTAAAAGAACCATCATGATCCACATTTTAAGGGTCTGCCCCTATTGATAACCCTGAAAAAACTGCTGCTGCAATTAATAGATTTTTTTGGTCAAGTGGAGGGATTGTTTTATAGAGCCATTATCACAAAGACTATTCAGCGGAAAATATAAAGGCTTCATAAAGCCATGATCTCTCACTACTGGGTCAAGCCTTCACATGAGATATGAAAATGATTTTAGAATGATAAAGGTAACACAATTTATTATGACAAACAACAATTTGTGAATACGTATAAGTGTTGATCAGTGCCCATAGCCTGATGCATATTGATCTGAATTTTTCACTGTATAATGTTGTCTCTATATAAATGATATTCACCACTGAATCAAGTGCAGTGACAAGGAAGGAAACTATGCTAAAAAATAGATATTTATTGTGCAAAATAAATTTATATCTCAGTTTGTAATACTTTTTTCATCATTAGGCTGCAGACTCATTTATGTATCTGAGTATATATTTATGATTTTCCCCTCCCTTGAGGAGAACATAAGTTTCTAGAAATGTTTAACTATTTCTCACTTAATGTTCATAAAATACACAGACAGAGAAAAAGCACACACATTTCAGGTGTTCTTAATATAACGCACATAGACCTATGGCCATGTTTTACCAGCGTAGAGAGGCTCCAAAAGTCATAAAATGTATGATATTTTATTAAAAAGAATGATAATAATGAAATTGAATGCTTGTCTTAATGAGATTGTGCACCATGAACTCATCTGTTGGGCTCATCATAAGCAATGTT
Source organism: Thysanoteuthis rhombus (assembly GCA_963457665.1). Lineage (NCBI taxonomy): Eukaryota > Metazoa > Mollusca > Cephalopoda > Oegopsida > Thysanoteuthidae > Thysanoteuthis > Thysanoteuthis major. The sequence continues at coordinate 50,915,386 of OY735202.1, forward strand.
TCTGTAAAACCTTGATGCGTTTATGGTACACAATCTGGTAGAGTCATGTATTTAATTTCATGATCGTGTTAATTTCTGATGAATATGTTGTTTGATTATTCTTTCTTAATTGAAAAAAAATTATAACTCTCAGAGCCTACGTATGACTTTTTGAGCCTCACTATGCTGGTTAAACACCACCAAACGTATGTCAAGGCAAAGGTCACCAAAAGTTGAATTAAAAGCAGAGAAGAATGGAATTACACAGAGGTGAGTTGATTGATTTCTCAATCGAACTTCTGTAGAATGAGCGGAGGAAACTATTCTTTACAATTCTTCTTTGAATTGACAAGCGCCACAAGGCAAAACGGTCTACTTTATAGCTGTTGGCTTTTGCTGAGACAATGCCATTATTGGAAAAAGTTTGTTCTTTTGTGAATGAGCAAAGGCAATTATTCTGTCCAGAAAAGTTGCTAATTGCTGCCAGAAGGAAACTAATTAATTGAGCATTTGTTTCTCTTATTCTTCCAGTTTTTATATTATATTGTCATTGCTCATTGTTCTCTTAAGTTTGTCTTATGATTAAACAATAAAAATTTAGACAAATAATTTCACAAGTCAAAGTATTTTGCTGCCAGTAAAAAGCTCAATTTCACTGAATATATTTTGTTTTATAAAAGGCGAAGGTGTGTAGTGTGAGTAGAGTAATGGTTGAGCACGGAAAATGTAGTCAGTGAGCTGAGTAAAAGCTAAAGCCTTCGAGAGAAGCATGAATCCAGCTATGGGTAAAATAGTAGGGTAGACCTGGCTCTCTAGCCTTGTGAGGCAACCAGTCTAGAAAATGGACTACTCTGAAATTCAAAAACCATGGAGAAGTCAACAGGAAACCACATCACTACCCCCACTAAGGAAAAGGCTGATCTATGGGAACCATGATTGCTCATGTCTTGAGAGGATATGGCACATTCTGTAGAAAGGCAATGGCAAGGAGCACTGGTTCGTGGTAGACTTGGTAAATAGGAACTTTGTCATGGTATAATGGTTACTAAAATGGTCTTGCAGAACATTGAACTACTTGGTTGTGATCTTGATCCTTGCTAAGTGCTCCATACTCATGGCCTGAGATACTGAGTCTGCAGGCATTTTGTGTGATGTATACATATGAAGAATTTCATCAAGTTTTATCTATTTTTCAATAAAAAATGATGATATTCAAGAGGGAATATTTGTCGGGTGAAATTCAATTTTGTTTGTAACTATTGTGACTGTTGACAGTTTGAGAACATATTTATTTTTCCCTTCTTTCTTTATTCTTCCTTTGAGATAAGGAAAAAAAGAGGAAAAAGAAGAAAAAAGAAAGAATGAAAAAAAGAGAAATAAAGAATACCTCTGTAATACTACAAAATGGATACCAATATAATATAAGTAAGATTTTGAACTACAATAAAACAGTCAATTTAATCTATGATATAAAAGAAGCATACAAAAAATTAAGAAAATAAAAAGAATTACATACAAACATCTTAGCACACACATAACAACACGCACTGACACTAAAATAAACAATATTCAAAAAAAACAATATGTATGACTTTATGCCCAGATAGTCTTGACCAACTTTATTGTCTAGACAAAAAAATTTTGAAGCAAGGAAGGAAAATGAAAGAAGGGAAAAAAAGAGATGTTCTCGAACTATGGACAGTCACAACAGTTACAAACGGAATTGAATTCATTCGCCGATTATGGATGGCTCTTAGTCATTTATAAGAAGCTAATGATCGTCAAATATACCTAATGTATTTTATAATCTTGTATATATATGTATATGTATATATAGATATATGTATATATGTATAAATATATATATACTTGAAGATATATGCATGTATAGATGTACATATAAGTATAGGAGAGAGAGAGATATGTATATATGTATACGTATGTATATATGTGTAGATAGATCGATATACGTAGATATATAGATATATGTATAATGTATAGATATATGTATATATAGAGAGTTTTGTTTGTATAAATATGTATATATATATGTATTTTGATATGTATGTATAGATTTGTATATATAGATAAGTATATATAGATATATGTATATATGTATACATACATACATAGATATATGTATATGTGTATATGCATACATGTATACGCATATATATAAATATATATATAAGGATATGTATATTTATGGATATGTATACATATATGTATCATCATTGGAGACTTTAACGTACAGGTAGGACAAGGAGCCGAAAGATGCCTTGGAAAATTTGGATACAAAAATGGAACGAAAGAGGTGAAGATCTTGTAAAGTTCAAGATCATGAATACATTCTTCAAAAAGAACCCCAATAGAAAATGGACTTAGATGACCAATAAAGAATATAGAAAAGTGTTCTACACCAAACAGCAACCACTGAACGTACCAAAGGAACTCACTCAACCCTTCAAACTAGAATTGAAGAATAGATTTAAAATACTTACCGATGAGAATGACACCAACATCAACAAACTCCACAGCAAAATAACAACCTCTCTAATAGAAGCTGCCACTATTCAAACCAAGAAGAACTCAGACCCTTAGTAAAATCTCTGATGAAACCAAGAAACTCATTGAAAAGCGCAGAAACCTCAAACCACCAACAACAACGGAAAAATTAGAGGAGACTGAACTAAACAAAATAATCAGAAAGAAACTAAGAGAAGACAAAAGAAAGTATACGACAGCTATCACCAAAACTACTCTTGAAAAGTGTTGAGGGTTTAAAGCAATAAACAAATCTCTCAGTATAGGACAGAAACAGATAATGAGCATACTAGAAGAAAACAGAGACATAACAACAGACAGAGATAGAATTGTCGAATGCACCCGAGAATTCTACCAAGAACTTTACTCTTCAAGACATAGGCAACAAAACAACAACCAAAATACGCAATACGCAGACAATCAGTTCAAGGACTTCCCAGAACTTACACCATGGGAGGTTAACCAAGCCATCAAACAAACAAAAAGAGGAAAAGCTCCTGGACCAGATAACATCACCATCAATCTACTCAAAAAAACTAGTAAGATTGTCAACAAAAAACTAGCTTTTTTATTCAACTTATGTCTAAAAGTGTAACGTCCTGAAAGACTGGAACAAACCAATCATAATGCTTCTATATGAAAAAGGAAAAATCAAGAACCTCAACAATTACAGGCCTATATGCCTACTTAAACCCCATCTATAAACTTTTCACAAAACTCATCACCAATCGGATCACTAAAATACTAGATGAAAACCAACCACAGGAACAGGCTGGATTTAGAAGAAACTACTTGACTATGGACCATCTCCATTCAATAAATCAGATGAAAGAGAAAGCAGCAGGATATAAAATGCCACTCGCTATAGCATTTATAGACTGCAAGAAGGCATTTGACTCAGTAACATTCCCTATGATCATGAAGGCCATCACTCTACAAGGTGTAGACCCTGTATACGTTAAAGTTCTATAACATATATACAACCGCAGAAACTCCTTTCTCGGGCTATATAAGGACTCTGAACCCTTCCAACTCTGAAAAAGAGTAAGACAAAGTGATACCAGCTCACCCAAACTAGTCACAGCCAACCTAGAGATGATCTTCTAAAACCTGGACTAGGAAAATAGAGGAATCAAAATAGACGGCGAATATCTTTTTGCAGAGAACCTACATGACCTCCAACTAATGCTAGATGAAATAAATGAAGAAAGCAAAAGAGTTGGCCAACAAATGAACTTTGGTAAAATGAAAACCATGTTCAACGATCACATTGAGAATAAGGATGTAACTGTCAAAATCGAAGATACAAAACTGAGGAAAGTAGACCACTACATCTACTTAGGACAATGAATCTCCATGAAACCCACGAAAAAGGAAGAGATCAAGCAAAGAATCACTCAGGGATGGCAAGTCTTCGGCAGATCAAGCTCAACTTTCAAAAACAAGTCGATTCCAATAATCCTAAAAAGAAGAGTAAAAAACTAATGCATCCTCCCAGTTGTCACATATGGAACTGAAACATGGAACCTAACCAAGAGATAAACAGGCAAACTGAGAAGCATGCAACGTGCACATGAGAGAATCATGTTCAACCTCACATGGAGAGATCACAAGACAGCGCAGTATATAAGGACGAAATGGGAGTCAGAGACATCACAGAATCTATTAGAAAACTTATATGGCAATGGGCAGGTCATGTTGCAAGAATGACAGACAACCGATGGACATCACGACTCACAACATGGATCCCCAGAGATCACATACAAAACCGAGGCTAACAGAAAACAAGATGGAGAGATGAACTAGACAAATTAGAAAAAAGATGGACATTAAAAGACTGATCACGATGATGATGATATATATATATATATATATAGATATATGCATATATTTAGATATATCTATATGTATAGATATATGTGTATACATAGATATATGTGTATATATAGATATATGTATATATATAGATATAAACATATATATATATTGTCAGAAGTAGATTTGCAACACAAACATGTTCATGTTTCTGCTCTGTTTGAGCCTCTTCAGGCAAATAATTATATGGGTTTAAGATTCCTGTTTGGGGAATTAGGGAAGAGTCTTGTGGGTACTGCTATGGTGGAAGGAGTTTTTACTTTTGTTCAATTTTTATTTTTGTAGTGAGTAAGTTTTGCAGGTGATCATAATTCACACGGCAAGAAGTATGGACTAGGTGTAAAAGTGGATACTAAATTTTGTCCTGAAGGTGGTTTTGATCTTAACTTTGATTTTTACATTAGATTTATTATCTATGTTAAGGTCCTTCATGACCACGGTGAATTGAATTGTTCTTAATTTACTTAGACAGGGGGAAGTAGGTAATGTTGATTAGATGCTTCTTTGTGATGATAAGTATGTAGGTAAACTGTTTATATTACCTTTAGTGTACTAATGTATGGGTTGTTGAGTTTGTTAATGAGAATTTTTAGTGATGCTGGCATTTTTGTGCTATTTTATTTTTCCCTTTTGATAAATCTACTTTGGGATTTTTTGTTTCTTTATCAAAATTGAATATTTCAAATTTCTCCTTTAGACAGAGGTAACATGGATTTTCTATAATTTGACATATATTGGTTTGTCTTTAAATTTTCTATTTTAGATTTATATATATATATATATATATATATATATATATATATATATATATATATGTGCATCTGTATATACATGTAGATATATAGATATATATATTTGTGAATGTATCTATAAATATATAGGTATATGGGTATGTATAGGTATATGTACATATATTGATAAATGTATATATATATATATATATATATTGTACGAATCAAGGATGCAATATAACATAATATGTTAAAATACAATATCTGATGAATGATGGGTTCATTTCATAGAGTGCTCAATACATTCCACTTACATGAGTTCGTTTAGAGTAGAGCTAGAAATATAGTAGAATTTAAATCAACTGAAGTTGTTGATTGACTTCAACAAAGCATGTATATGTATATATGTGTATATATATGCGTATGTATATTTATATATATGCATCTATATGTGTGTATATATACTTGTATTTATATGATATATATGTATATATATATGTATTGTATGGATATATATATACATACAAATATGTATAGATATATATTTATATATATGCATATATATATATATATATATATATATATATATATATAGATAGATATATTTGTACATATATGTATAGATATATAAATATGTATATGTGTAGATATATAAACATGCCTATGTAAAGATATTCATATACATATACATATGTATATATATATATATAATTATATGTACATATATGTATATGTATAGATGTATAGATAAATATGTATATATGTATATATATAGATATATGTATGCATAGATGTATATATACAGATATAGGAATGTATACATATATATATATGTATATCTGTATGTATATGTATAGATATATGTATGTATGTATATTATGTATATATATCTATAGATATATGTATATATATATATATATAGATGTATACATATAGATATATGTATGTATAATAATGAATATGGATAGGTATATGTATGTATGTATATAAATGTATATGTATAGATACATGTATATATATAAATGTATATTCATAGATATAGATATAAGTATATATATATATGTATAGGTATATATGTACATATACATATCAGTCTTTTATCGTCCATCGTTGGACATAGACCTTCCCCAGGATCTACCACAATTCTCTACCAATCAGTCAGACAAATGGACCAGGGCAAAATGTTTTCCCCTTTCCCTGGTTCCAATCAATACAATGCTCTTTCACACCGATAAAGACTGGATCCATCTCTTCTGTTTACCTAATTCCCCTAACATTAATACAATTCATTTTTATATGCACTATTCATTTATTCTATTTCTATATTCTTGTTAACATATCCTTCAATTTACGTTATTATTTCACTCTGGTCAAGCTAATAAGTTTTAAAAGGATTAGGATATCTAATCATAGTTTTAGTAAATTGTCTAAAAATCTTACTAATTTCATCACCTTGATTGATCATTCTTACAACTAAAGATACAATTTTTGGCATAAAATCGATGAATCTTGAAGTTGCTCTTGCAATTCTCAAATATCCCGATAATTTTATTCCTTAAAATATATATACTGGAATACTACTTGTTCTAAAAAGCATTCTCACTATAGGGAAGGGGAAACATTTATCAAACAATTTGTAGATAAACAGTCCATCCTCAATTTTAATATCCAAATTTAGGAATATTGCTTTCTCTACTTTATGTTCACATTTTAATCCAAGATCCTTGGGATATATATTATGATATGATTTTCCAAATTCTCTTCTATTATTAAGAGAACATAAGTCATCAATAAATCGGTTACAACCTAAAAATGAACCAGCTCGTTTTATACTAGTTCTTATGACATGAATATATATTTGTGTCTATGCAAATACAAATTTACTCAGTAAGGGGCAGGATCAATTCCCATAGGGACACCAATGATCTGATAGAATATTTTATATCCTATTTGAAAGTAATATTCCTCAATAAGATGACTAAGGACCGCCTTAAGGGTAGAGCACGGAGAGTAAGTCTTACATTTTTTTGGTTTACACCTGAATACTTTAGAGTTTATGAAACAAATATAATTACTATATCCTCCTGCTAATGCCAAGTCAATTATTTTGTTCAATTCTTCAATAAGATCTTCATGAGGAATCTTTGTGTAAAGAGTACTAAAATCATAGGTTGAGATAGATTTAGCCCTTCTGCAGGCATTTATTGTATTCAGTTTTTCTGTAACGGACATAGAATTATTTACTACCCCGAAGAGATTTAAATTACTATAAAATTTACTTTTTTATGAAATTGCTGTATTTGATAGTATATTAAATTGAAAACTTTAGAAACAGCTTTGCTAAGAGGTTTAGTACTGTAAACTCTGGAGGCTACAATAAGTGAACACCTATTGGATTTTTATGCATTTTAGGTACCCAATACATAATTGGTAACTTTTGTATTTTTTCATCTATTTCAAGTCCTAGTTTTTTACATTATACCATGCTGATGATTATAATATTGACTGGTTCACAAGTAGATACTTGATACATAGCTGATGTAGTTCCTACTGAGCCTACTTCAGATAATATCCTTTGAATATAATATTTTTTATATACAAATAATATAATAAAAATAATAATAAAAATATATTTTTTACATATAAATGCTATATCATTTGCTGCTTTATCAATCAATCATCAATATATATATATATATATATATATATATATATATATATATATATATATATATATATATATATGTGTGTGTGTGTGTGTATGTGTGTGTGTGTTTGTGCATGTCTGTTGTATGGTTGGCAATTTGTGATTATTATCAACAAACCTTTGCTCTGTTTTATGATTTCCATCAAGTTTTGCCCTTTTGAAAGAGGGCAGTCACTGAATTAACAATGAAAACATTTGATGAATATATACTTGGTTAAATGCCAAAATGATAATAAACTTTGGGTAACAAAACAAAAAGAAGAGAGCTGAATATCTTTGGAGACTTAGCAGGGCAGCAGCAACGGCCTTTCAACATTTGTCATTGGACCCAAAATTTTCCAGACCTCTCATTTATAGGTGTTAAAGCACCAGTATTTTTTAAAGTTTTTCTTAAATTGGCATGCCACATCATTTTTGGTAGCCACAATTTTGCATATGATCTCTGGGGAGCAAAGTTTTGAATCTTGATGTCCAGCAGCTGTCTTAAAAAACTCTGCTAAACCCCAGTCCATTACACATTACATTTAGACAGCAAAAATAGGATCACTACCCATTCTGTAACAAAGTAACAATAATTGAAATTAAACCATATATGAAAACTCATGTGGTATTAATCAAAGACCCCATTAGAAAGCCTAGTGATTTCTGGCTGTGGAAAAATCCAGGCAGAACTTTTCTCAGAGGATAAGCACAGCAAAATGACATAAAGAATGGCTCAACTTGCAAGCGAAAATTGTTGGTAGGACCATAGATGATAGGGCCCGTGTGTGGAATAACCCTCCAGCCTGAGCAATGGATTTCAAGGTGAGGCTATGTTTCCCCAAGGCCAACCCTGCCCTTAAACCAAGGGTTAGCGTCCTATGGTCTACCAGAGTAATAGATGGAGCAAGATTCCTAGGTCTCCGGGCAGATATGAGCTAGCTATTGGGGTCTGCCACCCCTCTTTGGGAGTATTCCAACTGTAAGTCTGACCCCTGGTTGAATCACAGGATTTTAGCAATCTACATTTGGTAGATACAGAGCTAGCTATAGAGTTCTACCAACCCTTTGAAGGAGAATCAGGGCAGCTATCAACAGCTTCAAGCAGTTTCAAGCACAGAATCTTGGGGATAGTATGTCGCTCAGTAATTTTCAAGCATAGATAGTCCAGATGGTACAACTGCCAGGCACTTTGAGCCGAGTTACCAGATGCTTTAACATAGTAGACGTGCTCTGACTATTGGTGTGCTACCGTTTGACCTGACAAGGCAGCAGCCTGTAGCTCAGGTGCGAGTTATGGGGGTAGATGGTATTTATTAGGTTACGACTTAGTCCAGCCTTCCTCTCTCTGCAAATACCTGTTTAGCTTATGGAGAAGCAAGTTAGCATCTACAGATGAAGTACTATTTCAAAAGAGAAAAAGGAAAGTTTCAGAAAGGAACTTCGCTGTCAATGGACGATGAAGGCTGAGTTGTTGCTGGCACTAAGAGAATGATCCTACAGGCTCGTTTGTATACTTTTCCAGCCCAGCACCTCTACTATTTATCCATTTTTTTTTTTTCCACAGGCCAGGACCAAAAGTCATCTGTGATATCCCATGATGCTATGTAATTACCTGAATGGACGATAGAGCTAAACATATCTCATAGAGAAGGAGAAAGAAAAGAAAAAAAAAGAGTCAGGTCTACTTATTCATTTTATAAAAAGCATCATACTTCCTATGTCTTTTGGCAGAATGCCTTGTTGTGGGTGATCAATTAAAAAAATTGGAAAAAAGGGTGATCAATGAATGACTTACTTTTCTCGTCTTTTGTTGGGCAGTGATCACCAAAAATTTGAATTTTCAAAAAAATAAGTGTGAATGCTGCTGGTCGACACAAACTAAGTGATCATTTTAGCATAAATTTACGCTGTAAATTGAACCTTGACTAAAATGATCTATTTAGGGCAAATTTTTAAAAAAAGGAGTTTTTTCTATACATAATAAGGAGTAAAAGTTGAAACTTTCAACCCTCTGGCTCTATCAGTGTAGCTTGTATTTGTGATAGCTACATACATAAAGAGCCAGCCAGACCAACTTAAAAACTCAAGAGACCTATATTGACAGTTTTGGTTGACAGTTTCTAATTTTTAAAACTGAAAACATGTGGTAATAACCAAAAAAAAAAACTCATTACAAACCTAGTGGGAGCTGGTTGCAAAAAATTCTTGGCAACTTTTCTTAGAAGAAAAACACAGCAAAGTGACATAATACTATGATACCAAAGCTCATCTGTGATATCCCATGATGCAATGTAATTAACAGTAGAGGCAATGGATCTAAACATATCTCATAGAGAAAGAAAAAGATAAAAAGTTGTTTAGACACCCTTGCGCTCCAGAATGAGTTTATGGTGATTGACTTGAAGCCACTGACAAAAACTGGGAATGAACCATAAAGGAGATACAAAACAAAATCAATAAAGTGTCCAAGAACCGCAACAGAGAACTTGTTGGTAGATGAATATGAGCAAAAAGCACAAGATTACCTACAAAATCGTGTTGGTAATTAGAAACCGTTGAATTAAATTGTCACCAAAACTGTCAACATAGTTTTTCAGCCAGTGGGCTAGCTGGCTGCCTATCTATGTATGTATCATGTGTTGCATAGGTCGCACCAAATAAGCTAGGGGGCTGAAAATTTGAACATTCACTACTCCTAATCATATCTACGAAAAAATGTGTTATTGTATTCTGAAAATCCCTCCCTAACCGGTTTTGGTAGAGTCCATTTTCCAATGAAAGTTTATGCTGAATTAGTCCTTAGTTTGTATCCAGCAGTGTTCATGCTTGTTTCTTTATGATTCAAACTTTTTTTTAGGGATCATGGCCCTACCAGTAATTTATTCATTAACAACCCTTCTTTTCAAATTTCTAATTGATTACCACAACACTGGCATTCTGCCAAAAGTAACACTGACACATTAGCAACAAAGCTGAAGCTCATCCTAAAATGCCAGACAAAACAAGAGTTAATAGTTTTTTCATTTGTGTGTTGAATACAAACTCAACATAAATCACTAAACAACCAAACAATACAGTAATATCCCCATTTCTTTCCTCAACTTCAAACATGTAAATAGCAAAATTTTCTCTGCACCGCTGCAAGATTTTCTCTGAAAAAGATAGCTGGCACCTGTTGAAAAACTTCAAAACATGTCCATGTGATAATGAAAATTTTTTATGTGAAACACCTGCTTTCTCTTAAGTTTTTCTCTTCATCTTCCAATTGTCACTTTCATCATCATATATATACATACATATATATATATATATCTGTACTGGAGGTCATGATGCACTCAGTAAAAATATCAACCCACGTTTCTGTAGAGTTTGAGCAGTTTCTTCACAATCCTTTTAGTTACTTGAAGACTTAATAGTTCAGTACTTCGAAACTGTTAATAGTGTAAATAAATGTTTGGTCCATCAATTTTATTAGAAAGTGACTGAACTTGTGGAGGAGTCTGTTACTTTGAATGGTGAGTATGAGATACTTTTACTTGAGAAATATAAATTTCTAACATACTTTCATTATTATTATGGACAGAAAAACAAAAAAAACAAACAGATAAAGTCAATTTCATTTAAAATATTTACACATCAATTCTACTCATGAAGTCAGTTGAGGCTTGAACATTTGTTTAAAGCTGGTAATAAAGAATACCCTTAGACCATCTAATATTTGTATAAATAAAAACTTAACATTTTTATTTGGTAGAGATTCTTTTAACTAAAATCATGTGTAGTTTCAGAATATGATGCATGAGATCATTCTTTCTGTAGATCTGTGTAATTTGCCCCCCTCCCTCAAAACCCCGAGATGGACAATTGAGGATTTATTTGAAGAGGAGTAAATCAAGTGTGCACCATTTTCATAACTCATTACTCTCAGGAGAGTAATTTTTTAGTGATATATTGTTTCATTAGTTTTGTGATTGACATTTATTTGATGTTTTTGTATGATGGACATCTTTTATTAGATGATGTGCATCAAATATAGAAGAAATTTTTGGCTCCGTAAGTGTGCTTATACAATTATTTTGTGATTTTAAAATGTTTTATTGTATTCATCATCATCATCATCATCATCATCATCATCATCATCATCATCATCATCATCATCATCAGTCTTTTATCGTCCATCGCTGAACATAGACCTTCTCCAGGATTCACCACACGTCTCTATCGTGGACGTTGTGAAGGCAATATTTTCTGAACCTGTCTAGTTTGTGTCGCCATTTCATCTTCTGCCTTGGTTCTACATTTGATCTCTGGGGATCCATGTTGCGAGTTGTGATGTCCATTAGTTGTCTGCCATTCTTGCAACATGACCAGCCCATTGCTATTAGAGTTTCCTATTGGTTTCTAAGATGTCTTGGATTCCTATCTTTTCCCCAATATACTATGCTGTCCTGTGGTCTCTCTATGTGATGTTGAGAATGATTCTCTCATGTGCATGTTGCATGGTTCTCAGTTTGTAAGTCAGTCTCTTGGTTAGGTTCCATGTTTCAGCTTCATAGGTGTTCATCAGGCGGATGCATTGGTTGAATACTCTTCTTTTTGGGACTCATTGGATTTTCTTATTATTGAAGGTTGAGCTTGCTCAACCAAAGGCTTGCTATCCAAGAGTGATTCTTTGCTTGATTTCTTTTTCTTTCGAACAATTCCATAGACATTCGTTGTTCTAGATAGATGTAGTGGTCTACTTTATCCAGCTCGGCATTTTTGATTTGATTGTTTTGCTTTTGTTTTTGACATGTTTGTTGTACATGACTTTTGTTTTGCCAAAATTCATGTGAAGGCCAACTTTCTTGCTTTCTTTATTCAGTTCATCTAGCATTAGTTGGAGGTTGTGGAGGTTCTCTGCAAAAAGGACAATGTTGTTGGCAAAACAGGTTACTTAAGTATTTGCCATCTATTCTGATTCCTTTGTCTTTCCAGTCTAGGTTTCTGAAAATCAAATCTTGAGGCTGGTTAAAACAGTCTGGGTTAGCTGGTATTACCTTGTCTTACCTGTCTCTGGAACTGAAAGGGCTCTGAGTCTTTATGTGACCTGATAGAGGAGCTGCTGTGAAGGTATACATGCTGCAATACTCTGATATATACTTGGTCTACACCTTATCAAGTGATAGCATCAATAACCTTAGGAATTTCTACTGAGTTGAAGGCCTTCTTGAAGTTTATAAATGCTACCGCGAGAGGTGCATTAAAATATCTCATATATTTGCTTTATCTCTATCAAACAATAGTATAGAGGCAATTGTCAATCACTGAAATAGTGTAAAAACAAAAATCAACTCTAAGCTGAACACACTTGAATTGTACATCATACAACTTTTTTTAGTTCTCTGATTAGAAGATTTTTTTAGCTTTATTTTCTTTACTTTCAATTAAATAGAGACTGGACAAATATCATCTATAGAATTCTTGCCTCGCACATATTTTTTTAAATAAAGAAGTTTGTGCACGTATGTGTTTCATTAAATGTGACTGAGGTATCATGTTCCAGAGAAATGGTTTGTGGGGCTTTTCTCACAAGCCATTGTTAGTGAGTTCATTCATTGTTTGTTACTCCATAAATGTGACTCTGCACCGAAATCGATTTGCCGCAACAAATATCTAATAGACAACTTTTTTCTAATGTTCTTGAATGGCATTCCAAAGTTACAATCTGCTAGGTAACATAGTTCTTTAAGAGAATCATTCCAGCACATTTTCCTATTAACATTAGGACTTGTTGAATGGTGGTTGTTTTTTTGTGCTTATAGCTAATTCAACAAGAACCATAAGTTCAACGATGTGTCAACCATCTATGGTAGTTGCAGCAGGAAGAAGAGGAGGAGCTAGAGGAAGATGAGGATGGTTCACATAAATGTCTGAACCAAGTTTTATATCAATTTAGGAAAAATTGATGTTTATTTGAAGTAGCAGGGGTGAAGTGGGAAGAGGGAGAGAAAAATGAGGAGTGTTCACCCATGATCAGCACCAAGTTTCATATCAATCCAACATGATACGACTGAGGAAATTGATACTCAACATCACTAATTGTGCTTTCAGTAGCAGGAAGAGGAAGTTCTATGTGGCTCATCTAATGGTCTAGACCAAGTTTCATATCAATCCAACATTATATGGCCGTGAAAATGGATATTTGATATATCAAGGACCAACCGACTAAATAGTGTCTCATTCAGATGCATTGGATGCATCTAAAACAATGATATGTTGGACCTGTTGTTGTTGATTTAATTAATTTGCAGATTTCTGTCTTTTACATTGATTGGAATCTTTGTTGGCTGGATGAATGGTAGATCTTTTGAGGTGTTTTCTCAGTTGCTTTTTTTCCATTTTTTTATAAGTTGAATCAATTTCATATTTTGCACATAAATAACCTAACTGATAAGCACTCGGAGAGTGCATACCTCTGACTATGCCATTGTTAGAGAGAGTAATTTTGTCAGAATCTGCCCCCAAATTTAGTCACTTTTTTCATAGCCTATTGCCCAGCCTTCCACAAAATTCTATTGCAATTTGTTGAGAACTTTTGGAGATATTGTGTGGACAGCCATTAAATTTTGGTGGTATCATATGGTTTAGACGTATAACTACGGCATAGGGTTGGTAATTATGAATGGATCTGCTGCAAATTCAATCAATTCTTTCGTAGCCAATTGCCCACACTTCAACTAAATTTAATTCAAATTTATTCAGAAATGTTGGAGATATTATGTGGGCACGCATGAGCACGTACATAGATGTAAAAAACAGAGGAATATCTCTCAATCAAAACAAAATCCTAGATCCGTTCCAAAATTCAACCAACTCTTCCTTACACCATTACCCACCCTTCCACAGAATTTCATTGAGTACTTTTGGAGATATCTTGTGGACAGACAGACAGATAGATGTAAAGACAGAAAGACAGTATTACCGAAAGATGGACAAAACCAATTTCATGCAGAGGAAATAACAAGAAAATTTGGAAAGAATGTTTCATTGAAGTTTTTAGCAGTGCTTGAGACGGCATGGAGTAATGTACCATAGTAGAAAAAATAGCACTTGATTGGAGATGGAGTATTGTGCTATTGTAGAAATGCCAGACACCACTGGAGGAGATATGAATATTGCTTGGCCTTCACCATGTAGGACACGGGATGATTCTGAGGGTCAGACTTTAAAAGAAATGTGCATCTTATACGCCTCAAAATTTGTATTTAATTAATATTATTATAAAAAACGCAACAAATGAAACCATCGATTACTCATAACTACATTGGAAGTCTATAGATTCCGCAACAATGTTCATAGTGAATACTGTCGTTCATTGCTCAAAATTCTCTGATAGGAAAATGTGGACTCTGTATATCTGTAATGAAAGTAGAGGATATAGCCATAAATTATAAATTCAGACTTTCACTAGTTTTAGAAAGTGATTCTATTTGGCAAGAGTGGCAAGTGTATGGAATAGACTAGGTGAAAAGACGGTCACATCTGAAAATATCAATATTCAAAAATAATAATCCTAAAACTGATATCAACCATACCAAATTCAATTACCAATTGTCTTATTAGTTTCATACCAACCCAACTAAACTGAAGCTGGCTTAATCATGCAATGAACTGCTGTCAAAAAAAGCTATTTTGAGTACATTCGTTGGGAAAAGCTCTCTTTTTGCAACTAAATTTTCTCAGTTTATCTATTAATTTTTCAGGGTTCCATTTTCTCTAATGTACTTTAATGAATATGATGAAGGGTGATGTTTCTGGTCTCAGTGCAAGCAATATCTCCAGATCAAAGTATCAGTGGTAATAAGATGACAGATAGTATCATTTACCAACGAAAGGGAGGGTTAATATTACATAATCTTTTAATGAAATATTGTCATCCTTGTATAAGATGAGAAAAATGCATGAGTGAATAACAGGAAAATATGCATTTGATGCTTGGCAATTTTTATAACATTTACTGTCATGTATGACATTTGATTAAACTGTAGAATTTCCAGAGTTATTGGAAAGCTATCAATCAAAGGAAAGAAGAGAAGTTAGCTATGATTCACACTTGCAAACTATAGACGATGCAAACAGCCATGTATAAATTGCTATTAGAGTCAATAACTGGACAACTGTACCACCAAAATTTGAAGTCATATAAAAATCAAAGAATAAATTCTATTTTCCACTGGAAAATATCTAGAGAGACCGAAAAAGATTCTGAATAATGTTGATGTAATTAATACACCCACCAGAATAAGGCCCCGAAAAGCCTTTTTTCCCCAAACAAAAACAAAAAATTTCTTAGGAAGGGTGAAGTGCAGTACTGAAACCAATTTCCAAGTCTGTAAACAAAACAGTATGGCCAGGAGCGCTGAAAGACACATGCACACATAAAAAGGATAGAACCCTTGCCATATTACACAGGGTCAATCATCAGTCTGAATTTAGAAAATAAGGAATTACGAGAAACTGTCAACCAAAACTGTCAACATAGGTTTCTTCAGTTTTTAAGTTGGTCTGTCTGATTAGTTAGCTGGCTGGCTAACTATGTATCTATCATGTCTACAGGCCACACCTATGGAGCTAGAGGGCTGGAAATTTAAACTCCTTATTACTTGTGGAAAAAAAGTTGTTTTTTGCTGAAAATTCCCTGAAGACATGTTTTCAGTGGGTAGTTCAATATGAAATGTAAGTTTAGGCCTAAATTGATTCCTTAGTTAGTGTCTGGCAGCATTCATGTTTGTTTTTTTTTTCTTTTTAAATTCAGATTTTTGGCTGATCACTGCTTAACAAAAGGAGAGAAGTAACTTATTCATAAATCATTTTTCCAACCATATGGGAGCCTTTGATTAGGAAAGAACAAAAATTAGGTTTAAGGATCCCAAATTTCATCACATGATTGTCCTTAAGGACAAAGTGTTAGTTAAAGTACATTTAATTACCTGTTAGTTGTGAATTCAATCTCTGAATAAATATCAAGTCGGCTGTGGTTCAGTGTTAAAAACAAAAGCAGCATGTCAAGGATTAATTAACTGATACGGGATATCCCCTGGCATGGGCAGAGGAATGAGATCAATCTGCTGCCATAAAGAAGAAAAAGAGACTCCCATGGAATAGATAAAGAGTTTGGTTCAAAATCCCTTGAAGGCTACCAAATATAACAGACACCTACAGCTGTACTTGAAGTTACAACAGCTGAAATTTTGTGACTATAAAAATCAAAATCAAAATGCTATCCAAACTAGATTAATGTATATTGTTAACATTTGTGAAACATTAGAAATGTATAATTCTTTCTTTTCCCTAAAGTGAGTTGTTTGCTCTATCTCTGGTTATTGATATTGTACAAAGAACACAAGTAACATCCGTATATATATATCTGAGTGGTGTTTGTGCAATTGTTTGTCTGTCACATTATAGTAATGACCTAAACATGGGGGCAGCCCAAATAAATTTGACATGCATACTCAATGGACCTAGGGGAAGGTTTTAAATTGAAAAGTTTTGAAAATTTTTAAAAAAAGGTTCAAGAGGGGGCATTCTTTTTACCATGTAATTGTAATGCTGTCATATACAAATAATGCTAACATGTACAATTACTATTATCGTGTGCAACTATTGTGGCATCATAAGAGAACATTCTGACATCATAAGAGAATGTTCATTCTGTTCACTGTTCATCCTTTACCAGTTGTCTTTGTTACAAATGATTTTTTTTTCTTTTTAGGGGGTCAAAAGTAAGAGGGAAACTTTTCCTTTACAAGGGGTTAAAAATGAGGAGAAACTTTTTATTCCCTTTTAAACATTTGATTTAATTTGGGGGACCAATACGTATAGTTACCTCTCATGCATTGCAGCTATATGACCACACCATATAACACAATATCCAAGTTCACTATGAATTTCAAAGGTGGGCTAAAGGCTAAAGAAGAAGTGATTAAATTTTGACCTCTCACCTGACATAGACAGATAATTCATCTAGTTGTTGAATAATTATAACAAATGAAACACACAACAGATTCCCTAAAAGCATTGTCCAATCAAACAATAAAGGAACACAACAAAAACCAATGACGTCAAAGTAAGTCATAGATTCTGACTCAATTTACTATTCATTTTTGTAAACCACTGACACTCAACCCTTTCTGCTTTTGTGAGAAATCAAAGCTCTGCCATGATGAACCTGCTAATCAAATCACAAAAAAAGCAACAAAAAAACAATATAATGAAATGATGATTCTTTGATTAAGGAAATCAAGGAAATCTTTGATCATTAGCTGACAATGGCATCTGGCTACTGCATGCACTCAAAAAGAATTGATTTTTATAATCTTTGACGTACAAACAACCTTATAATATGAGGATCTGAGATTGGCTGTTTGAGCCATGACAAATTGCTAATTCAAAGCTCAGGTGTGAAGTCAGAATATTCAAACTTTCCACTGTGTCTACAAAACATATGCTCTAAAAGTCATGAAACAGATATACATGAAAAAAACAAAATTCCTATGAGAAACGTATGACATTATGGTTGCCTTTTGATAAACATAGCTTCAGTTTCATCTCAAAGGCATGAGGATGAAAAAGCCAAATATTTTGTTTTTCAGGAATTTGAATAGATTGTTTAAATCAAATTTATTCAACCCTGTTTAGAAAAAGGGATGAATTACTATACATCAAATAGACCAAGAGTTTTCTTCACAAAAATCCAAAATGAATATTATTCCAAAGTAAAAAAAAATAATTAGTGTGGGTTGATATCATAAAAAGTGAATCCTCCATTACTGTAATCATAAATAAGCAACTATAATGATGCTTTCAAGTAATCTGTACCTTAATCGTTTATATGGCTAAATCCTCTAAACGCTATATTTTGTGAATTAGTTAAATTCACATAAAATAAAAGGTAGTTTCCTGAAGTAAATTGTATCTTAACAATGACAAGTAGTACATTACCTTGTTATCAGAGTATCGCTACCTCAACACTAGTGAAAGCTCAGATCTTATATAACATATATATTGTTCACTTATAGACTTGTTCTGTAGTTAATTTGAACTAAAACTTTGTCATCATCTGGATTAATTAATTTAGATGGATATCATCAAATCAACTGGATATTGAAATTTTGATCTTTTGGATCATTGCTGGAAGTGTAGAGTCTTACATTGTTGTTACAAAGTTGTTTGAAAAATCATCTGGAAAACTTGTGCAACTTGTTCAACTTGAAGATTCAAATGGCTTAAAAAGTAGTTGACAAAAAAAAAAATAATTTACTTTAAAGTGCTTATGACTGAAAGCAACATTATGATATTTTTCCAGGCTGCTCTGATGGGTTTCATTACTCATCATGTCAGTAATGTTTCTTTCTTTCTCATTCTTGTTTCTCCTTAATCAGAAATTAATCCTGTCTGTATATAACAACATTGAAAATAGCTGAGGAATCTAATTTTAGGATGGTTTCGATAAAGAATTTCAAAGTTTTTTTCACTATCAATGGAAGAAACAGAGAAGTATAACTATATATGCATAATTAAATAATGAATACGAAATATAGATATATTCAATAATATAAATAAAACAAGATACATTTTTCAGTATAATTTTATTTGAATAATCAAGTGAAAATTGAATCTTATTATTTTTTTAAATAATCAAAAATATACTATAAGGAAAGAAAAAAAATGATGAAACAATAACTAGGAAACCTATAAGAAAAACTGAATGTCTGTTGGCATTGAGTAATTTGTTTGGGTGAGAAAAATACCTTTTTCTTTTCTGTAGATTTCACTTAACGAGTTTCAATCCCTGCAAAAATATTTTTGTGCAATGCAACAGACTGTGAGACTTTTTTTTTTACTTGGACAGAAGTTGTCTCCAGTGTTCTAGTTTTTATCTGGTCATGAACTTTTTGACACATTGTTTTCTAGTTTCAAGCATTTTGTATGTTTCATTTAACTTTGTTTTAAGAGAGTATCAAATAATAATTTTTTTGTTTAGAGGATGACTTCATTTTTTGTGTCCTGCTCTTGATTCAAGCAATTAGAGGAAAAATGGACTCAGAATGAAACAAACTAATTTTCTCCTTTTATTGTTTGATTGTATTCAAACTTTAAAACTCTCAGATCAGCTGACTTTGAAAAAGAATTTACACACTCTGATACTTACTCACAACATAAGTACCTTATGGAGTTCCCAGACATACTACACAAAAATACTAAAAGAATTACAGTATTAGCAATAGTATGAAGTCTAAATTTTGTAAACTGCTTATTTCTACTATTAATTTTCAACTAATTTATCTCTTTGCTGCTTTTTATCAATTACTGACCAATTACTGAATTGCTAAATCTCACTGACTGGGTTGTAGGTTCATGATAAATGAATAACTAGTAAGAGAAAATATTGGAGATAATGAAAAAATTGAGATTTAAAATATGAATATATCTAATAATCTCATCATTACGTCTGTAATATATATATCTATACATGCATCATACAGATAATCATATTATATCTCTTTTAATGAACATGCTAGTACAATGCATTTGTTCATAAAATATGTCAGTGATATGTGATCAAATTGGGCTGCAATTAAAAAACTTAGAAGAACCTTAGTTTTTATGACAACTTTCAATTCATTACATTCTATGCCCATTTATAAGTAAGTAGCATTAGTTGAAACATAGCTTCTGATGGGATTTGAACACACATCCCATGTCATCAAAGTTCATCAGACATGGATGTGGCTTTACTTTTTTTGCCCATGAAGACCAACCAGATATGCATAGTAAAATTCACAGTTATACAGGTAGCCCTGCAAGGCAGAACTCCCCCCTGCCAGACTTTCTCCTGCAACCGCTAAAGAGAGGCCTGCCTCTTCCCCATAGACTTTGCTGGTCACCTAAAGGTCAACAACAGACATGAATAACCCTCCCAAATCTTTGTCTGTGAGGCCAATCCATGGAAGTATTCATGTGACTTGTTATGATAACATGGTCAAATAAAATTGTTATTAGAATATTGATTAAAGACTTATATAAAGCAAGTAAAATGCTTTGAAAGTAAATTCTCAAAGGTTGCTTTAAAGTGTAATAAAGAACAGACATTTTTTTGCATGTAGACAATAGCCCAGACTGACAACTAAAAGATAATACACCTTTGAAGTGAACTCTAATTTGCCGACTACGGTAACAAGAAAAAAAAAAACAAGTCTGCTTAGTTACATAGTAAATAGAAACTGCCATGTGACCAATTCCTTTTGCTGTGTTAAGGATGATCAACTAAAAAATTGGAAAGGGGAGTGATCAATGAATAAGTCACTTTTCTTGCCTGTCAAAAGTTTGAATTCTCAAAAAACAAGTGTGAATGCTGCCACATACAAACTATGGGATCAATTTAGCATGAAATTACAATGCAAATTGAACCCCTCACTAAAACCCTATTTGGAGGGGATTTAAAAAAACTGTTTTTTCTAGACATAAAAATGCGTAAATGTTCAAATTTTCTGTTCTTTAATAGCATGGGTACTACCTGTCTGAATTATACATACATACATACATACATACATACATACATACATACATACATAGCCAACCAGCCAGATCAACTTAAAAACTGAAAAAAACCTATATAGACAGTTATGGTTTATGGTTTCTAAAACTGCCATGGTGAGAAATGGACTTGAATAACATATATCATAAAGCAAAGTGGTCTACTTCATACCTGTTTGTCTTTTAATGCAACGATGTATTTAATTTTTTTCAAATTTATTCTTGGATGAAGTGTTGCAACATTATCATCAATTTTGACTGGCTTTTTCCCTTCATCCTAACTTATAGTTAGTTTATATCGCAACTTGAAATCAGACCATGATTCTATGGCAACTATCTACTGTTATCCCATTTTGAAAAGTCAAAAACTGATGCTTGAAGCATTATTTCAGTACTAAAAATTTGCAAATAATCTGTAAGTTTCTTTAGACTCAATATTTATTCTATTATAAACTCTTCGATTCAACTTTTATTCTAATGTGAATGAAATAATTTTTTTAAAAATTTCAACGATAGAAGAATTGACCTGATGAGAATTACCTGGTAATAATATAAACTTCTGATTCATTTTATTTTCTCAATACTTGATATCTGCAAGTGTCAATACAGAGTAAGACCCATAACTGCACGTAGTGAATGTACTGGCAATGTCATGAGTGCATTTAGTATGAATAATTGGTCTAATTTTATCCCTCATAGCTCTTATCTTATCTTATCTCATGAAGAGCGGATACAATGGGTGCTAAGTACCGGTGGAGCTCAGAAGCCACTCTGATTGACATCAGTTACTAACGATCCACCAGACCCCCTCCCAACATGTCATGGGCCAGCATGGCGGGCATGGCCCAACACTCCCTATGGTTCACACAATCAAAATCATATCATCACTTCTTGCTGGGTCATCAGTTCCTTAGTACTATGCCATATTACTTGCTTTGGGTGGGGATGATGTGCTCAAGGGCAACTACCCAAACACAACACCAAGCATGAAATCAACTAAATCCTGGAAGACAAGAGCAACACTGTCAAAGATATTCAGGTTCTAAATCAAGTCAATGTAGGGAGTGACCCCAGAATGTCAAGATGTGAATTCCAAATTAAGATCAACAAAGATCGCAGGGAAATGTTCTGTACCTAAGTGCTGGACAGACTGAATGAAGAAAACAAGAAGGTTGGTCTCTAAGTAAACTTCACTAAAACTAATCTCATGTACAACAAATATGTTGAAGACTAAGACACAACAATCATAATTGATGACACAGGACTGGAGAAAGTAGACCATTACATCTACCTAGGACAAAAAATCTCCCTGAAATCCTCAAAAGAAGAAGAAATCCAGCCAAGAATCATTTTAGGTTGGCAAGCTTTCGGCAGGGCAAGCTCAACCTCCGAGACCAAGAAAATTCCGCTAGTTCTAAAAAGAAGAGCATAACCAATGCATCCTTCCAATAGTCACATATGGAGTTGAAACATGGAACCTAACCAAAAGATTAACTCTCAAACTGAGAACCGTGCAACGTGCACAAGAGAAAATAATGCTCAACGTAACATGGAGAGATCACAAGATAGCAAAATATATTAGAGGAAAAAGAGAGAAAATTTATGTTGCAATGGGCTGGTTATGTTGCAAGAATGGCCGACAACCACTGAATATCACAACTCATGATATGGATCCCCAGAGATCACATGAGAAACTGGGGCAAACAAAATATAAGATGATATGACGCATCAGACAAGTTCAAAAAGTACTGATTTCATGGTGTATGACAGATGCTAAAAGGCAGCAACTGCTTCTGTAGAAAGAGAAGAAGAAAATTCTTTGGACTTGACATTTATCTTATAAAATTCTTTCATTTCAATGCGATCATCCTGAAATATTTATCTTGTTAATAAATAACATTTTTGAAATGATAATTCAGCTGCTATTGGGTTTCTTCTCTGTTCTTGGCAGAAAGTGTTTGATTATCAAAAATGAATAGAAAAAATATCCTCAGGGAAGATAGTTTTGTCTTTCGTTGGAAATCATATCCTTTTTCTCCTGGGTGAATCTTTGGTAACATTATCATTAACCCAGCACCTGGAATTGAACCTCATTTTTATGTTGAATATGGTCTGCTGAACAGAAAAGTCTCTGGAATCAAGTAATTCTAAGACTAAAGAATTTAAGATTTTTCATGTTGAGGTAGCAGTAGCTGTAGTAACACACACACATACACACGCACATACGCAGAGAAGCATACATACACGCACTGAAACACACACATGCATACATACAAACACACACAGTGTGTATGTGTGTGCATGTGTGTGCGTGTGTGTGTGTGTGTGTGTGTGTGTATGTGTGTATGTGTGTATGTGTGTGTATGTATGGAGAGGGAACACTTTACACTGGGGAAGATGTGACAGTTTCTTTTCTGTTGATTATTAACATGTCCAATCTGGGAAGAATTATAAAGTATGAATGAAACAGAAAAATTCATTAATTTCATAAATTAAAAAAAATAATTAATCACACTTATTATCCTCTTTGAACCTCACTGACGGCTGTCTAGAATAAACATCAAAACACAGAGACATTTCCTTATTCTAAAAAAATGGATGATAATTTCAAATGTAAACCAAGAGATACTGCCACCATATGCTGTTGCTGAACTCAAGAATTTTGCACTGTTTGACACAGTAAGGGCGTTTATCTTGTAAATAATCCTTGAGTAAAAAAAATGGGTGAGGACACTCATTCATTATGTTGTTTCTCTTACCATGACGTTTTTTGGCCAATCCATTTGTTGCTGCAAAAATAAAACTGAACTAGTTAGCATATTTGCTAGCATTCCTTTACTGTTCACCACCATTTTCTGGAAGAAAGAATCTTTTTCTGTCTTTACGGATTGCATACCTGAAAAAGGCTGAAGTGTAGATCAGCTAAAACATCATGGTAACTATAGAAAAACATGAAGGATGAATTCAATAGTCCAAACAACCCTGTTATCATAAACTAGGCTTTGATTTTTATGAGATGAAATATAAAAGGTTTTGTTTATTCAGCATAGAAGGTTTGTAAATACTTGGGATCTCATCTGGGATGTTCTAAAAACCTTTTTTATTTTCTAGAATGTAATATAATTTTTTCTCAGCTCAGCCTCTGAAGAAGTTTGGATACATCAGGTTCTTACATTGATAAAAAAAATTGGGATGTTACAATTTTTTTCCTCAATCCTCTTGTTTCTATACTGTCAATCCTTACCACCATCTTGTAGGATTTCTTCTATATCCTCACAACAAACATCTTGACAATAAGAGTGTTATAAAATTGAATAATTCTTCGGGTACCAAGGACAAAAAAACATTTTAATCACTAAAATGTTATCAAGTTTATTCCTACATTCAAGCCTGTGAATTTGTTTTTTTGAAGAATATTTCTTGTATAAGTAATTCTCTCTGATTCCATATATTTTTCCAATTCACAGCCTGTTTGTGCAGCAAGTGATGGAAGACACGGTGTCTGAGTTAACACAAAAGCTCACATACAATTCTTTAATCAAGCCAGTGAATGAAGCAAAGAAGACAAAAGCCATCCTTCAGGAGACCATTCGCAAGTCAGTATAGCTGTAAGGCATTTTTTTCTTTCAGCTATTGAATACATTGCTATTATCTCCCTTCCATTCACTCTGGTAGATCTCGCAAACTTCATTTCCTTTTTATTACTTGTCATAAAATAAACAAATTAAATTTTTATTATAACTGTTTTGAGAATTGTGTTCATATGGTGAGGCCTATCAATGCATACATATTCATAGGTGTGTGTGTGAGTGTAGTTTCAATATTTGTATATCTGTCTTCTTTATATAAACATTGCAGTGATTGTTGTGTCATCATTATCAAGAGATGAGATCTTGGTCATTCACATTCAAGAAATTATGATTGACTTTACTCACACGCATACGTACACATAATTCCATGTCACATTTGGTATTTTAGACTTCCTAAGAGTATTGTGTTATTCCTAAGTTTATTGTGTATACATAAGTAGAGGATATAATGCCCCAACCCTCTCTCCCTCTCCCTCTCCCTCTCTCTCTCTCTTTCTCTCCCTCTCTCCCTCTCTCTCTCCCTCTCTCTCTCTCTCTCTATATATATATATATATATGTATATAAAATAATACATTGACCGTGTAATGACAGAAGATCATTTCAAATAAGTTCCTATATAATATAACGCAATTTATAATTCATTCTGTCAGATCACATATATCCATTTCTTCAAACATGACTGTCACGTTATAGACCGAGAAAAAACAAAATGAGAATTTGGATTGTAAGCAGTTATTTGGGTCTTTAATCGCTATTTATCGTTGGTTATTTATATATATATATATATGAATATATATATAAATACATATATAAATATATATATATATATATATATATGTATATTTGTATATATGTATATATATATAGATATGTATATATATATATAAATACATAAATAAACACACATATATATATATATATATATATATATATACATATATATATATATGTGCAAAGGCAAAAAAACGGTTTTCAACCATATATGTATATATATATATATATATACATATATTTGTGTTTGTATTTGTGTGTATATATACATATGCAAAAGCCCAAATAACTACTCTCAATCCAATCCCATCTTGTTTATTCTCGCTCTGTTTGCTTCTTTCAGCACAACAGTTATGTATTAAGAAATGGATATATGTGATCCGACAGAATGAATTATAAATTGCGTTATATTATATAGGAACTTATTTGAAATGATCTCCCATCATTACACGGTTAATGTATCATTCACCCTAGACCCTAGACAACGCACACACACACACACACACACACACACACACACACACACACACACACACACATATATATATATATATGTATATATACATACATATATATGTGTGTGTGTGTTTGCGTGTGTAAGAATTTCATCTCATATCTATTATCATTCTTTTACTTCTTTACTTTATTACTGATGAACATTTCACATAATTTCCATAAAAAGATATAGGATTGTTTATTTCCTTTCAGTGTCTTCCACCATGGATATGAGAGCACATTTGAAAATGCATTTGTGTGTGCCTTGAGAAATAAAACATATCAGTTAGTCTGAAATTACTGTTTATATTTATTAACTCCTACTTTTAATTAATTGTTATTGTTTATCTGCTGTTATTGTTAGCTGCTAATTACCGTGAAATTACTATTACTACCTATTAACCATTCATTCTCTGGCATTGCAAACAATTATTCAAAGAAATAAGTCAATGAAAGTTTGATTCCTATTATGAAAAGGGATTCTCGATGAGCCATAAAAGTAAAGATATGCGTTTCGGCATTGTGGACAGTAGGGAGGGTACACACTTCAAATGGTCATGGAGTCTGGAAAAAAAAGAAGCCTGCCTTATGGAAAAAAATGGTCAATAGTTGACAGGTTTGTTTTAGTTGCACAGGATGGCAGTGAGTTCAGCTCTGAAATTATCCAAGAGCTGAACTAACAGCCATAAATCTAATCGTGTTACCTTTATTCCTACAACTGTTGACAATATGAATTGTATTATTTTCACCTGTTCAATGTTTATTAATTACTACTTTTCATCAATTTTATGGGTTTTTTTACCGTTGCTGTTAAGCTACTAATAACTCTGAAAATATTTGTAGTACTTTTTGATTGCTGTTTCTCTGGCTTTGCGAACGATTATTTATTTGAATAGAAAAACAAACCCCAAAAAAGGATCTTGGTATGCCATAAGAGTAAGAAAGTGTGATTCAGCTTGATGGACAGTAGCAAAATGCTAGAGAGTACCTACATTTGGATTTTAACACTTCAACTAGTTTAAAACTCTACTAATCAAGCTAAATCTGCACTAACTTAGAACATAGTTGTCATGATTGAGGGGACATTTTTTTTTCAAACCAGGGGTGTAAATTGGAGAAAAAAATTCTTATATTGATGTCTTTTGTCAATAAATTGATCACCAAGAAGCTTATGAAGTAGGATTGTTAAGCCATTGATCAAGTTTTCAATTGTAAGGAAAGTGTTCAAATTTGAAGTGTACGTTTATTGTCTTTCATTAGCAGATGCAATGTTACAATCCCAACTTTTTTTCTACCTTTTAGGAATTTCTTTGAAACCAAAAAGTATTATGTAAATTTATAAACAGAAACAAAATATAAAAACTCATTTAAAAGCAAAAATAAATTCCTGTTTTGAGAGTCAAATTCAAAATCCATATTAATTTATGCAAGCATTACAGAAAAAAATTGAACAAATGTTAATTTTGAAAGCCCTTTTGAAGTGGATATCAATAAGTAACTGTTGTCATATGTATGTGTGTGTCTATTTGTGTATATATGTGTATGTGTCCTGTTGTAGTACAGGCTTATGCTTCTTATCTCTTGCAGTAGCTCTTATAAATAAGTTACTTACCAATTGAGCTCTCAGAGAGTAGAGTTGGCAAATATGTTACTCCCACTGGATATACTCACTTGTTAATGAGACGTAGAGCGCTGAATGAGTTAAATAATTTTTTGTCCACTTCTACAATCAGCCAGAATCAGTGATCATGGTGTTTTGTGGGTCTAATTCTGATAGCCACTTATAAAGTATCAAATCTAATGAACAGTGAAAAATTACTGTCTGACTCATACAATATATCATTGCCCAGTGATCATTGTTCAACAAATCAAACTTGATAGAGGATAACAACTATCAAGAAACTTTTTCTTATATCAACAGGAAAACTAGACCAAGAAAAAAAAGGTACCTATAAATTTCACTCTAGTTAGAATAGCTCATAGATTCAAGTTTTACTGAACTTTTTTTCTCTCTCTGTTCAACATAACTGATAGTTTCACTGGCATTAGTAAAAGTTTTTAAGATGAGCAGATGAACCAACTTTTGTTTGAACAATCTTCACACTTGTCACAACATTTTGTTTAATTCATTCTATGGTCCTCTTCTGGTGTGAAATAAAATATCTGTAAAAACATTTTTAAAGTATTATGTATATTTATAAATTGAAAGAAAATTTAAAGGGATTTAAAGACAACCATGAATGTATACATAGATATTATTTTTTTTATACCTGAAGAGGGTCATAGAATGAATTGGCCAAAATATTAAACCAACTCCAAAGATGGAAAGAAGAGATTAGATTGTTATAGAAAAAGTTGGTATTCAATGAAATTATTCAGGCATTAATGGAGTACATGGATTAACTAACTGAAGAATAATTCTTTTAGTAAATGGCAAAGTCACAATATGACATTTGAAAAAAAAATTTCAATGCGATTAATAATTAAAAGTTCTATCAATCATTGACATGATTAAAAAAACAGAAAGCAATTATATTCTCCTAAATGAAAAAAATAAGAAAACTAAAAACAACGTAGCACTTATATAAAGAAAAATATGAGAACTAAAATTCTTGGAATCATTTGTATGATACTGTCTTTATATGATATGCTTGCATTGCTTGGTTTGGGTGATTGATTTGGAGAATTTAAATTTGAATCCATTCTTTTTTTTCTACTTTCTCTTCCTTTAATTAACAGTGATGATTTTCCATTCTTGTTCTTCATTCAGCCAATCTAGAATTAGTTTTAATCACTCAATTATTTTCTTTCTTCAGCCAACATTGCTTTTAGCTAATGAAAAACATTAAGACACTTGCCAGTTTCTTAGGACAAACAGCTTCAGTGGATTTTTCTTTCTCAGTTTTCCATCTAAAGTGGATCTATTTATCCATTTTGTTGTTTAATTGTTGCGAGTGTTGGATTTTTAGTTGCTATGAATTTCTTTTAGAATAGAGATCATTACGACTCTCAGTCTAGAAAACAAAACAAACTTGCCTTTGGGATTACTCCATGCATTGAATTCAGACTGCTTTGTTTTTTTAAATATCTTCTAGTTCTGCTCTATTGTCTTTCTTCTTGGGCATTTATTCTTTTATTC
>OY735202.1:50947280-50964780 GCA_963457665.1 Thysanoteuthis rhombus
CTTACATACATATACATATATGCACACACACATGCTCACTCATTTATATAGACAGATGCACAGGTAGTGTTGGATGGTGTAATGTTATCAGCGTAGAAAATGGAGTTGATGAAACGAGCTCAAATTCCAGTTAAGGCTGTTTATATTTATTTTGAAAAGCATGATTCCGTTTTTCCCTGTGTTTTACCATAATACCAGATATCTTGATAAAATATCTTATCACTGACATGCGACAATGATTTGATGCCAAAAAGACTTAATGACTGAATACTTTCTATGCCTGAATCACCTGGCCAGCCACTTGCAGTTAAAAACTGTTATCCTTAGTCGACTTCAATGGGGTCCAATCAAATAGATAAATAGGTAGGTCTGGTTGGTCACTCAATAGAAACCATCTTCTGACCAATATCTTTTGGCAGTACATTGTGTTTTGGGTGGTCAATTCGAAAAAATTGGAAAAAGGAATGATCAGTGAATAAATAATTTTTCCATCCTTCTGTTGGACAATGATGATTAAAAATGTCCAAATTATAAAAAAAACAAGCATGGACAGTGCCAGATGCAAAGTGAGGGACCAATTTAGCATAAACTTGCATTATGATTTGAACCCCGAAATAAAAAACTTACTCGGGGGATGAGGATAAAAAAAAATCTGTTCATCTTTATATGGAAATCTTTTTTTTTGATGCATAGGAAGATTTATTGTGTTATTAGAAGGAATCTCATTAAGCAAACTGTTTCGGTGGTGATGGTGGTGATGTTAATGACGGGTGGGTTCATTCAGTCAGAATAATGTAATTAGATGATATGTTGGATATGGCCTTTGAAATGGAATGGTCAAATCAATGAGTAACTGAAAATATTATGGCATTTAATAATGCAAAGATGTAGGGATCTACAAACAAATTGTATGGCATCAGTGATATATACATTTATGAATACATCCATACAAAAGAGCACTGGCCATGAAGTGCTGGCCATTCCTAATGAGTTCAGTTCTCATTGGGCATCTCATTATAGTGGCTTTCTGCCATACTTGAGTAAGCTTAATGAGCACACATACATATAGAATGAAAGAAAGAGAATATATATAGGTAGAAGAGATAAGTAAGAAGTAAGGAATAGTCACACTGGGTGGAGATAAATTTGCATTTAATATCTTGGATATTTAGTGTTCATAGTTGTACTTTCAGCTCAGAGAAAAAAAACATTAACCTTTTTACTAGATATCCAAGTTGTTAAATTCAAATTTGTTCCTAACCAGTGCGGCTATTTCTTACTTCTTACTTATCTCTTATGTTTATTGGATCCCTATTTTAGAATACTAGTATCTTCCTATTTCTCTCTCTCTCTCTCTATCTCTCTCTCTATCACTCTCTCTATCTATCTATGTATATATATATATATATATATATATGTATATATATATATATATATATATATATATATATATATACATATATATATATATATATATATATATATATATATATATATATGTATATATATATATATATATATATTGAGAATAAATAATACAGCCTTGGAAGCAACTGCATGCCTGGATCAGGTGGTGCATGATAGCAGCTCTCAATGAGTCCTTGGTATTGTGGGACCAATGGTTAATATCTCTCTCGACAATGCCCCAGATGAGGTATTCCATGGGATTCAAAAGAATTAGGGGACCACACGTTCATAAGATCATGAAAACGCATGGCCATGTGGAAAGAGCAGATTCTTACTTGAACACGTACAGCCTCTCCTTGGCCACCCTTTGATCCACCTGCTTGAACTCCTCTGCAATGTCCCTCATTATCTGCTGTTGTTGTTGATGATGTCCTGGACTCGCTGGATAAATATTGCTATCCTGACGATATCTGACCGTCTGAGATTGCTTCTTTCTCTTGGACATGGATGACACAACCCTACAACAGGCCTCCAGCTTACTTCTAACATTGAACACAAAGGACCTTGGCCACATTTAAGAAGCTGGTGATCTCTGAGTTTCTGTGGTTGGCAGCTAAGGTTACGAATACGGCGTAACTTTTTATTTCCTGTGTTAGATTGGAAGCTGCCATCTTAATACTGATGATATGTCTGAAAGAGAAATGAAAAAGTTAAAATTTTGTGTATGCCACATGACATTATATTTGGTCATCTTTCATTTATGGCCAATTAAAGTTGTGTTCTCAAATACCTGGCATACCCTAAACACACACACACACACATACGCACACACACACACACACACACACACACATACACACATATATATATACATACACATATATATATATATATATATATATATATATATATATATATATATATATAATGTAGGTGTAGCAGCATTAATGTAGTGTTGCTCTTAACAATTGAGCTTAAGGCCCAAATAACCAAAGTTTGTTTATTCTAGTCTTGGCCAAGTGACTCATTCTCCGTGAAACAACAGGGGGATCATTTCAAATGGAGTTTCAAATGATATAACACATTCATAGATATCCTGAGGGATTATATATCCATTTCTTGATAATATAATTGTCCGCATTAGAAACAACAGTATAGACATGGACAGTGAATGAACAAAAATGATAAAAGTGATATATACATATATATGTATATATGCACACACACACACACGTATATATATATATATATATATACACACACACACATATATATGTACATATATACATGTATATATATACATACACATACATGTTGACATGTATATATATATATATACTCACACATGTATGTATATATACATATATATATACACATGTATATATATATATATATATATATATATATTCACACTTGTATATATATATATAAATATACATATACATATACACATACACACACAAGTGCGTGTATATATATATATATATATATATAAATATGTATGAAAGAGAGAAAATGAATAGATTGATAGATAGATATATTCATAGACTCATGATAATAGTCAATAATGGAAAAGCTGTAGCGTCAAAATTTGAAGTCATTCATCAAACGTATGCACATATGCAAAGATATTGAAGCCTTTTCCACCTTTGGTAGCCACAGTTGTTCAATAGAGGTGATAGATAGACAAAGCTCCGATAGATAAATAGCGAGAAAGAGAGAAGATACATGGATAGAATTCAGAGTGAATCAAGACATATATAGCCTGATTGATAATTATTAGCTGAATTTTGATCTGATATTTTCATTGTATGATGTTTGATTTATGTGATTAATGGAGAAGTGAATTGACAAAGAAGGAGATTATGCTCAAGAAATATTTGTTGTATACAATAAATGCTTTTTTCATCTTTAGGCTATGGATTTATTGATTCACCCATATAGATAGATTGATAGAGACAGTAAGGGAAAAGATGAATGGATGGATAGATTAATAGACAGATAGACTGACATTTCATAAAAGGTTGTCCCAGCAATATACAAATTAAATAATTGAATTGTTCTAAAATTAAGAGTAAATGCTACAATATCTAGATAAAATAAATAAAAAGCTTAACATGTTATATGTTTAAATGCATCTCAAGCATTGGAAATATCTGAAGAGGCGTGTATAGATTTTTTGAGACTTCCTGAATATCAATAAATTCTTCTCTGTTGACCCATCCCCTTGATATTCATTTACATTATTAAAGCTGAAAGGAAAAGATTTTATATTACTTCGACCATTCATTATGATGTGAAAGCTGATCTCAGTTGCATAACAGTTGATGACTCCTGTAATGATTCTAAAAATGGGAGAAATATCTGAACAAGTCTACATCAGCTGGGAGCAGAATACTTTAAAGACAGTTTGAAATACTGGTAAGCATACATTGTTTCGTTTTGGGGGAATAGAAGAGAAATCTTAGAAATTTCAAAAAATGCTTTCTTAATCAAATTTCAGAGACGCTTGAGAGAAAAAAATGAGTAATTGATTTTGTTTTCATCACTTTTACTCTAGTAAGTTTATGATGTAAATAAGACTGTGCAGAGTGAATACACCTCCTTTCCCAGCTATGGGTAAATAGCAGGCTGGTTGGAGCCCTTTAGCCCTGTAAGGTAGTCCAAGAGAAGATTACCCTGACAGAGAAACAAGCCAGGAGTGAAAACCCTAAGGCAGACTAGTGGTGAACTTTACCTTCTTTTTGGCAACTTCTGCAGCCAAAAAGTCTGCTAGTTCTGACGTCTTATTGTAACACCGGAAATTGACTTTGGGGGCTGAGAGAATGGGATCATCCCTATGCAATGACCCTCCAACTTCAAGAAAATATTTATTCAGTTTGCTTTGCAAATTTTCATATAGCTGTAAACATCAACAGAACATTGGTCAACTGACACAACAAGATATAAAAGATGAAAGTAACTCCCAGAAGTATGCTTATAGATAATCAATATGAGGTGCTATCCAAAAGTTTGGGAAATTTGAACAGCATATAAATCAAATATTCTACAGACTTTTGCCATTAATCTTTTTCTGCAGTACCCTTTGTAAACAAATACCTTTCTGAGCCAGTATTTAAGCAGCTGGCAAGAGTCTATTTGGAAGGAAATGATGGAAACTTTATGTTGAAGGGAGAAATTCTTTTTCTTGGTAAAGTTTTAGGTAACAATTCATGTTGATTTACAACCAAAAAAGTTCATGCAAATATTTTATCGTTTATACTCATCAGAAGAACATTATAATTGAAAATAACACTAGTTGCATATTTATAGGAATACACAAATGTAAATGATATATCAATAAATGTATGGGATCATCATCATCATCATCATCATCATCATCATCATCATCATCATCATCATCAGCAGCAGCAGCAGCAGCAGCAGCAGCAGCAGCTGCCTTTTAGCGTCTGTCATGGGATATAGACCTTTCCCATCATGGGTGTTGCAGAGCCAGTACTTTCTGAATTTGTCTAGCTTGTCACGCCATCTTACTTTCTGTTGGCCACAATTTCACATATGATCTCTTGGAATCCATGTTGTGAGTCGTGGTGTCCAGCAGTTATCTGACATTCTTACAACATGTCAAGCCCAAATTTAAAAAAAAACAATTATGAACATTGCTAAAATACAAAATAAGTGACCACTTCAGCATACACTTATATTGTAAATTGAACCCCCACTAAAAAACAATATAGCAGTTTTTTCTAGGCATGATATGGAGTAAATATCTTAATTTTCAGACCTCCAGCTCCATGCTACTTCTCTTCCAAAGAGCTACAAAGATGATGGCATCTCTCTGTAAAACAAATAGACACTTTTTTGTCACAATTCAGTATTTTTTTCAAAATTTCAATCAATCATATACTCATAAAGTTGTAATAAAAAGCAATTTTACGTGTAAATGATTAAAAAAAGGGTGGAAAAATCATGATATATATTTGTTATCTGTAACTATATCTCATAATCAGAACTTTTTTTTATTGGATCAAAGGTTTAACAAAAGTAGTGAAGAGAAATAGAAATTATTCTATGAATTAATCAAATTAATGATTTCATCTTTGTTGCTTTCGACACAACCTTTTGACTGATGCATTAGCGGCAATAAAGATGAAGAGACTCGCTGAAATAATTCATAGGATTATTAAAATGATTTATCTCGAAACTTCAGACAACAGAAGTAGCAATGTTCAACCTGCACTTCAGATTTTGTATACATTTTCATAAAGTTATTTATGATTGTATAATGGCTCAGATGTTACTTTTTGTATGCAATTCTGAAATGAATGATTATTAGGAACCAGCCTCCAAAACTGTCACCAAAATTCTCAACCTAAGTCCTCTCAATTTTCAAGTTGGTCTGTTTAGCTGGCTTGTCTATGCATGTATTGTGCATACAGGAGTATCTTTATCCATTGATCACCTCTTTTCCTAATTTTCTAAATAATGTCATGCTGCCAAAAGATATTGGTTACATGACAGTTTCTACAGAGTGACTCCATTCTCCTGTCACCAAAACTCTCAACCTAATTCCTTCAGTTTTTCATTGGGTCTATCTATGTATCACACATACAGGCAGCACCAATGGAGCTGGCTGAACTTTTGAACATTTACTCCTTATATCTAGAAAAATGGGGTTTTGGGTTGTTTTTTTAAAATTCCCTCCTAAATAGGTTTTTAGTGGGGTTGTTCAAATTGCAATGTAAGTTTATGATAAACTGGTCCCTTAGTTTGTGTCCAGCAGCATTCAAGCTTGTTTTTTTTTTTTTAATTTGGACATCTGTAATGATCTTTGCCCAACAAGTGTAGAGAGAAGTAACTTATTCATTGATCACCCTTTTTTCCAATTTTTATTGATCACCCCAAACATGGCATTGGTCATGTGACGGTTTCTATTGAGTGACTGATCAGACCTATTGATCATTTTAAATATTATTCAGACTTTCATTTGTACCTTTCCTACTATCGTTGCAATAGCTGAGTACTAAAAAGACATTGTTCTTCCTTTTCAGTTCATTTTAATCTCTGAAAACATAGGTTCAATCTTTGGGCTTGGCAGCTTGCTGGTATTATGAATTCTAAGAGACAACAAACCAAAAGATCACATCAGTGAGAGATCAGTGCAACAATGATTGTTGGGCAAAACATTGAAAAGAAAAGTATTTACAGTTTGATCCTAATGAGAACACAGCTAGGTATGGAAATAACAGGCTCCCTGATTAAAATGTGGAAGTTATATGAAACATACTTTAAGGCCAGAAAACAACAAGAAAAAAAGTAGTGAGTTTGAAAAAATCAGATCTTACTCATTGAAATGCTGAGATTATAAAAGATAGAGACAATAAGATTTGCTTGAAAAAAAAAAACCCTTCTTAGGTCACTATACTAAGCAGTCATTCTTTTTTTAAAATTTTTTTAAAATTTGCTTCAGGAATGTAGAGGGGATATTAGATACCCCTGACTCTCATAAGCCAACAAAATTGGTAATTTTGTCAACCATATTTTTCAGCTTTCTGTTTTTTCTAAACAAAAAACTTGTAATATACACTTTTTCTTCCTTTCCCTTTTTTTGCATTTATAAATATAAATACAAATTCTATCATTTTTGGAATATAAATTTGGCATTTAAAGAAATGCTCCATTTGTATGCACATAATCTTGAAACCTCTTTAGCAATTCAGTAACTTTAAAAAAAACATTTTACAAGTATGTTTACAGAGGTATTTTATTGCAAGGAAAATGAATTTATGTGTTCATTTGTCAGGATCAGTACAATTTTCCTATAACCTTGTTCTAGTTAAAGCTGATCACAAGAAACAAAAATATTAATTTTAGACTGATCATCCTCCAAACCATTTTAAATCAGTCAATTGTAATAATAACAATGAAAAGTATTTTTATAAGAGAATGCAATTCCTCTGTTCTGTGGAACAAATGTGCACACTTCTGGGAAACATTGGGCAAGTATTTTATCCAGTTTGTTGCAAAAACATCAGAATTTGTAACTTCCCTTGAGCAGACTGGTTGTGACTTACACACATAATACACAAATACACACTAATACATTTCTTTGATTGTTTATTCTATTCACGCTGTCGAGGCCAAGTGATGCATTCTCCATGTGATAATAGGAGGTCATTTCAAATAGCTGAGATGGGTTATTATTGGCTTTGTAAAAGTTGGTTGGGGAGAGGGAGTCTTGACTTCTATCAACATAAAACTTGAGTTGATGTGAGTTTTTTTTTTCAGGGGGGTTCAGTTGAGTGATTTGGAACTGGGCTCCAATGAGCTTTCACACAAATATACTGATATACACACACACATATATATATATATATATATATATATATATATATATATATATATATATATATATATATATATATATATTTATATATCCCTGAATGAATATGTATGATGACACAGCTGATCCATTACTATTGATCCATTTTATTTTTTAAGAAACTTTATTTTCCATCTGTTGCCAAATTTACAAATCCTTCTAGCCACTCTTAGCATAAAAGTTGTTTTTACAAATTTTTTCTCTGAAATAAAAATTTTAGAATAAATCTAAATTATCCACATTTAGTTTCCTGGAATATTTGTAATTCTTCTTTAAAACTCGCTTTGTATTTGACACGTTTCTCTGACTATAACTTCAGGTAATATAAGGAACTAGCAAGTGTAAGTCTAAATCTAACCTTTGTGCTCATCCCCTATCCTGATCTCTTCTGCACCATGTTTATTATTAACTGGTAGTTCTGTATTGGTAATCTTACTTATCCATTCTATTAGATGAAGTATTGTAAATCCTTGTCATTAAATTTTTTTTTACTACTTATCCTCATCTCAATTTACAAATGTTATCTGATAAAATGAATAAGTAAATTGTATCAGTAGTGTTAATCTTTTCCCCTCTCTTATCACCCCAAATCTCCTAAAACAAGTCAAGTCCCATCACAACTTACTTAATCAAATCAAGTTGTTGATTTTATCTGGAGCTAATCCATTTTATCTACAGATTCAATCATGCTTGAGTCAGCATCGGGAGAAGGATGTGGCAGCCATTCCTAGATATAAAATTATTTGTCTGTCAGCTCATCAACCAACTGTAAATCTGTTAATTTCTGGAAGGCATTCCAGCCACCTTGTTCATATACCTGTCCCACACCTTATCCTGGTTTGTTCCCTTGGTCAAAGTCAGTTGCTTATGTTGTACAAGTATAATCCAATCACATTATTAGAGGAGACGTATATCTGAATTGTGATGAGAATATTTTACCAACATTATTTCTCATTATGGGCTCTCAGAGTGAATTCTTGATACACAGAAAATATATACAGACATTCATATCTCTGTGCATATCTTCTAAGCATAAAATAATATATGTGTGTGTATGTGCACATATCTATCTCTGTAAATGTAGATACTTATATAAACATCCACATTGTTTCCATGCGATTTAAATATGTAATATATATATATATATATATATATATATATATATATATATATATATATATATATATATGCATACAGGTACTCATACAAGAGTGGGGTCCAACAATTATGATAGAAAAGTTATTCCTCTTGAATGATTTTTTTAAAATTTCAAGGATGGACATACACGTAAATAATCTCTTATGAAAGGGTTATATTTTTGGTGTGTGTGTGTGACTTGGCCCAGGGCTCCAATAAGCTTAGGCTGATATACTGTCAGGGGTATCTGGCAAATTGTTTGCCAGAAATTCTTAGCAAACATTTCTTAGCCAACAATTGATAGTCATAGCAAATTGATATCCAACCATTCATCGCCATTACAGTTGATAACCATATACAATTAATGACTAGATTTCATTGAACTGATGTCGCTAACTAAGGTCCTCAAAACAGGCACTGGACAAAATATTTGGTTCCAGACTCTCTGGAGATGCCAGATGTAATTACCTCTGAAGACTTTAGATCTTAGGTGACAACAATAAATAAGATTTTAATTCCTTCCATATAGCCTGGGGCTAATTCTACATCGTGTAAATTTATTTGAAAAATAAAACCATTCTATCAAAGTTTTTATTCACTTCGTATTATCTGTAACATATTTTAATGATATCAATTGTAATTCTTCATTTTGTTTGAAATGTTCTCATAGCATTTACCTTTAATTGTAAGCTAGGGAAAACTATTCTTAAGATTTTTATTCACTTCCAGTATGTTATGAAGTTAATTAGGAATTTTTAATCAAAAGGTAAAATCAAACAACTTATTCATCAGATTCGCAATAATGAAATTAAAACACCTTTATTCATACAAATTTACAAAAAAAAAATTACATTCAAACAATTTCAAAAAATTAGATATAACGACTTTCGTAACTGAACTAAAAACCAAACTGAAAATTTGATGTTATGTGATTGATATAAAAACATTTTTGAATAGATGCAAAAGAAAGCTTTTATTATATTCACTAAAACATTTATATTGTCACCAATAACTAGAAGTTTTGCCATGTTTTAATCTGACCAAGGAATTTTTGTAGTGTATCTTAACATGGATTTCTTACTCCTTGCATTTCTAATTTATTATCTTTTGTTCATAATTAAATGATTATCTTTTCATTTAAAGCTTCCGTCTTGTTTGTATTTCCTTTACTTGTAGTCTACTGCTATATCTAACTTGGTTACTTTCGGAAATTAATCAGTTTTGAGACAAATCAATTTTTAATGTTAAAAGCCATTTTGTGCCACTGCAACAATATTTTTCTTCTATTTTATGTTAAAATATTCTTGTTCTGTGTTGTTAAAGTTTTTACAAATATATTAACACATTGTGCAGCCAAGCATTTATCTCATTGATGTATAAATCTGTGTGAATTCGTAAGGATTGAATCATTGAATGGCGTAAATAAGTCTGAATTTCAATTCAATTTAAATTTAAAAAAAAAAAAAATGATGTATAAACTTCTTTTGATGTAGCAAAAACAACAATGTTTTAATTCATTTCTTTTAGTGATATCAATATCACTGTTGCTACTTGGATAATACAATTTTTAAAAAAAATACCGACTTTCATAGCTAAACTAAAAACTAAACTAAAAAAGAAAAAATGATACCATATGATTTATTTTTCAAATTTTGGAATGGATGCAACAGGAAGCTTTGATAATATATATTTAGATTAAACATTTATACTATCACCAATTACTTGAAGTTTTGACATGTTTTAATCTAACCAAAGTATCTTTGTGCTATATCTTAACATGGATTTCTCTCTCATCACATATCTGATTTATGATCTTTTGTTCATAACTAAATGATTATATTTTCATTAATCTGTCTTGTTCGCATTTCCTTTGCTTGTAGATTACTGTTATATTTGACTACACTTCTTCAATTCAGTGACACCAGATCCTCGAACAATGAAAATGAGTAAAAATAAGCATCACTTCATAAGTTTCTTTAATTTAGCAATTCCAGATCCAGATATTTAGCGATAGAAGAATGTTCTTGTCAGCCTTTTAGTTGGAACATTCCCATAAAGAGGCAGTTGAACCACATAACCAGGTTGCATCTGCTAGGCGAAGGAGACTCGTGTCAAACCTATGACCTTGAAGTCCTGCTCCTATCTGTGATACCCCAGTAGACCATAGGATGTGAACCCCTGGTTTAAAGGGTTGGGTAACACACACACACACACACACACACACACACACACACACATATATATATGTTTATAAGTGAGAGAAAACAATATACACATATGCAAATGTACCTTCAGATATATATATATATATATATATATACATTTATACTAATTGGTATATTCTGGTGAACATGCGCATACAAATATATATATGTATTCATATGAAGTGCATATATTTTAATACATACATTCAAATACATTATTTACAATTTAATATGCATATATATATATATATATATATATATATATATATATATTGATAGATAAATGTGTATGTGATCACACACACACATGCATATATTGATACATAATTTACTCATGAAGTTCTATGCATATTAACTATATTCTCTTATTCTTAATGCAGCTGATTTTCTATAAACTATAATTTCTATCAAGTGAGTGAATAAATTCTATATAATTTATCAACAGCCATGAACCGAATTTCAGAGTATAAAACTCATGTTTCAGCTTGTTCCTTCAAAATCTACATCTTAGACTTTTGCTTATCCAGAGCCTTTCATTTATGATAATTCAAGAACTATGACATAGCTCTGTTTATCTTTATTCATAAAAATAGAAATGATTTTAATTAAATGTGTCTGACAAGTGGACGCAAATTCCAGCTGCCGTTCCATAGAATCAATTAGCAAAACACCAGCAAGATAAGAGAAGACAGAAAGCTCTATCTATCAAGCAACTTTGGGAAGAAAGAAAACACTGATACTGAAATCCTATTTCTATTTATAGTTTTTGAGATTACTATCCCTGAATTGAAGAGAAAATGAGATGGACTCAGAGAGGAAAAAGAAATGGGAAAAGGCAATTTCATATCGGCTTGAAAAGAAAAAAACTTGACAGTTTGCTAATAGTTAGTTCAAGTGTTGGGTTACATAATGAATTATTCCAAATTATTTAGACTAGTGATTCTGAATGTAGGATGCATATCCCATAAGGGGCCAATTAAATATATTGGAAGTCAATTCGGCATTCGGAAGTGAAGAGTAAAAGTGTTCCATGGCCCTAAACTGAGCTTTGGTTATGATTCCTTATTATGCAATACTATCAATTACTAATTTTACTATAGATTTGATAGTAACTAAAATTTGAATTATTAACTTAGTGTGGTATAAAAGAAATGAGGTAGTTTCATTATTGTTACTGAATTTCACACTATAAAGAAAAATGTAAAATTTTTAGTTAGGGCCTTATATCATACATGTAAGTAGTAGCACTAGTTCAATCATGTATAAAAGTATAAAACGATGTCCCCAATAATACCTAATATTAAGAGTGTGAGGAAAGCAACTTTCAATAACAACATCAAGATGAAGGTCTGTCCAAACCAGACTGCTGGTTCACACAGTTCCACAATCTTAGCTGTAATTGTAACATCACCATGAGGTTGTAATCCTCCATTCTAAGAGCCCTCAAGGGGCATAATCTGCATTGACTATGTTGAGTGAGATAAGAACATGGGTTCGATCAACTGTCCAATATATACATCATCATCATCAGCAGCAGCAGCAGCAGTCCTCTTCTTCCCAGTTGGGAAATTAAGCTTTGACAATTCAGTACCTTCCATTCATCCTATTTTTTTTGCTACTTTCTCTGCCTTGCCCCATGCAAGGTTCAGCTCACCTTCAACTCTTCCATGTCAGGTATTCTTTGGCCTTTGCTTTCCTCATGGTGTCCATCTTGATTCTACGCTTGGTATCCTGTCCTGGCCCACTCTGAATACGTCGCCTTGCTATCTGAGCTAAAAGCATTTTATTATAAGAATTATACTATTGCTTAAACTTATATACCAGTATTTCTTCTTTTTTTTTTTTCTACAAAGAGCTTGTCTCTTCATAGATATTTATCCATCTGAGATGATTTGTGTTAACAAAAGAAAAGTTTGCCTGTATTCAGATGAGTAATTTATTCGGAGGAGTATTTGAGGAGAAGTTTGGCTTTGTACATACTGTGCATGTTGCACAGGAATCTTTCTGTCTATTATGCCATCGATGTTCAACCAATGAATCAATGAAATGTGGTTACTCCAAGGGAAGACCCCCTCTCCCCAACTTAATTCGGCAGGGAAGAAAAACTCATTTCCCTCAATTACTCCCATTTTTCTCTCAAAACTCTACCTCAAATTCTGATCAATGTGGGGCTGGACAACAAAGTTACTTGTACTTGGATCATTTTTTGGGGAAAAAAAGAGGGTCTTGTATGCTGTCAAATACAGTATTCTCGATTTGTCATGCCTGTTAATTCATGGAAACATTTAAATTTTTTTTCAAATTACTAGAGTGGCTTCATTTCATGGCTTTGTGATGCAATGATTGAATGTATTGTTACAGAATGCATGACAGTCTTTCCCTTTCTTTTCCATTAATTTCTTTCTTTTCTTCCACGTATTTACTTATGCTTACATGCATGTTTATATAGTGAAATGAATGTGGTATGGTATGGCATTGCAGTCTCTATGAGCATTCACCCAGACTCCTCTCCTGATCAAATATAGAGCCATAGGTGTTATGAGCAATATTACAGGATTAATAAAACCAGTCATGAGAATATGCTTGAGTGGTAGATGAATAAATAGCATTAATGAA
The DNA here is from genome assembly GCA_963457665.1 of Thysanoteuthis rhombus. Taxonomy (NCBI): domain Eukaryota; kingdom Metazoa; phylum Mollusca; class Cephalopoda; order Oegopsida; family Thysanoteuthidae; genus Thysanoteuthis; species Thysanoteuthis major. The sequence goes on from OY735202.1 coordinate 50,961,027, forward strand.
TGACCAAGACTGAGACTTAAAAGTGGGGGTTGGCTTTGCTGCATAGAGGATAGGTAGTACTAGCTTTTGAATTCCAATGTCAAAATCTTTGCATTTGTTTGCAGGCTTTAGAATTAGTAGGCCCTAATGTATATTTTATTAGAAGGGAGTTCAAGGGACTGAGAGGTTACACATATATGATAGAAGTAAATAGAAGTAGCTTTTATTCATGTGTGCATGCTACATTTCTTCACATGAATGGCTATGGCTGGTAAAACAAACAAAAAAAATGAGTCAATGTAACAAAATAGTATAAAATTTACCCTCAAGGTTACAGGATAAACACTGCTGTAAAATTAAAAGTATCAAACCTAGGACATAAACTATACTAAATGCAGATTGACAAAAATAAAACAAAAACAAAAAATGTTCGGTTAGTCACTCAATAGAAACTGTCATGTGACTAACATCTTTTGGCAGCATGCTGTGTTGTAGATGATCAATTAAGAAATTGGAAAAAATGGATAATCAATGAATAAGTTACTTCTTTTGTCTTTTGTTTGGCAGTGTTCACTAAAATAGTCTGAAATTTCCAAATTGGACACAAACTAAAGGATCATTTTAACATAAACTTACTTTGTTAATTGAACCCACTTCTAAAAGCTTATTTAGAGAGAAGATTAAAAACAAAACAACTCAAAAACTAGACATAATAAAGCGTAAATGCTTAAATTTTCAGCCCTCTAGTTCTATTGGTATGGTGTGTATACATGATATATACATAGACAGCCAGCAAGATCAACTTGAAAACTGGAGAAACCTACATTTAAAGTTCTGCTGCCAGTTTTGTTTGAAGGTTTCTAACCAGAAAACCAGTGTAGATCATGAAAGCAGTCCTCCTGAATGACAGTCAAATACCTTTATACTGATGCCTATGTTTATGTGTTAGGAATGGAAATTATCCATCAGAAGTGTGTATGCTCGATAGTAGCAAAATAAATTGACTTGTGCAGTATATTGACAAGTAGTCTGAAATTTTAACCCCATCAGCAAAAAATGATCTTGATACAACCAAAGAGCTTTTTATTTTGCTTTTTTGAAAACCTCTTACTGAATAACAAGCCTTTTCATTCTTCAAACTTACACTCTTACCTAAAAGCTATCACTAATATATAGATGCTTAATATCCCAGAACTTGAATAATGTATGACTTTTTACTTAGGAAAGAGGAATTGTTATCCTTATTTGAAAATCAGTTAGGGTTTTTAGTCGATGGGAGTGATAGCTTATACAAGTACTTAATTGGCAGCTGGGAGAAAAAAAAGGTGTTTATTTTGGTTAGAAAATAGGGTTTACCTTTTAAGATGGTCATAACATGTGTGTAAGCAAGCCTGCCTCCAAAAATAAACTAAAGGTTTATGCTTATTCAATAAAGTTATTGATATACCAGTAGTGAGTGTTCATTGCTATGAATGATAGGCTGTTCAATTACTCGATAGGTGAACTTCAAGATTTTTTTTCATACAGACAGATAAAATTGCATGAACGTATGCACACACATCATCATCATCATTAGTCTTTCAACGTCCGTCGTTGGACATAGACCACCCCCAGGATTCGCCGCACTTCTCGGGTGTACTTCCTGAATTTGTCTAGCTTGTCTCTCCATCTAAAATTCTGCCGGCCTCAGTTCCGCATGAAATCTCGGGGGATCCATGTCATGAGTTGCGATGTCCATCGGTTGTCAGACATTTGTGCAACATGGCCAGCCCACTACCATTTGAGCTTTTTAATGGATTCTATGATGTCCCTGACTCTTGTCTTTTCCTGGATGTACTGTGCTGTGTTGTGGTCTCTCCATATAAGTCCTAGCATAATTTTTTGATGCGCACGTTGCATGGTTCTCAATTTGCGGATCTGTCTCTTGGTTAGGTTTCATGTTTCAGCTCCATAAGTTACTATTGGGAGGATGCATTGGTTATACACCTTTCTCTTCAAGATTAATAGGATCTTCTTATTTTTGAAGGTTGAGCTTACTCCGCCAAAGGCTTGCTATCCTAGTGTGATTCTTTGCTTGATTTCTTCTTCTTCTGAGGATCTCATGGAGATTTGTTGTCCTAGGTAGATGCAGTAATCTACTTTATCCAGTTCTATATCTTCGATTTTGATCTTAGTGTTTATATCTCCAATGTGGTTGTTGCACATGATCTTCGTCTTGCTGAAGTTCATGTGTTATAAAAAGTAAACTTCTATATAATCATAATGAAAACAGCTACCACAATTAATTGAAATAATAATGGCTCAATGATGAAGGCCAATAGCAATATTGTAAGATCTTTGCTCTAACCACCCAGCTATTACCTGGAAGTAGCAAGATAGATGTTAGACACTTCTTACCAGAAGTAAGGAGATAGTTGCCAAAAGCCTAATTATCTCTGATTACCTTCAATTCTCTCTTTTGGCACTCTTCTGAACAAGGTAGAGCTTGGCTGGAGTTATAGACTTAGACATCAATAGTTGCAGTTACATGGATATATTCAAACTGCAATTAGTTTTCTTGGCACAGTTCAGGAGATTTTTATGCTAACTTGAATTTTCAGTAAAAGTTTCTTTTATCATTTGAGACATTTTGTTTGACTATATCTGTAAATATATATTTGTAATAAGCATATTGGTCACACATTGACTGAAACCATAGTCCTAAAATTCATTAAACTTCATTATGTCAGCTGAACAAAAGTTTGTCTAATATTCAACAATATACCATATATGCCAGATAAGCACCACTGCATTAGAATCACAAACACACATACACACACACACATATATGTATGTGTATGTATTTATGTGTGTGTATATATATATATATATATATAATGGAATGAGGATTTGCTACACAAAAATATTTATGTTTCTACCCTGTCCTGCCCTGAAAACAGAGCAGAAACATTAATGTGTTTGTGTAGTGAATCCTCATTCCTTTATATTCTAAGCTCTACTCTAAACCAACTTAATATCTTAAGTTGAATGCATCGAGCACTTTATGAAATTAACTCATCATATATCTGATATTGTATCATATTATATTGTATTATATTGCATCCCTGATTTCCATTGTGATATATACATATGAAGATATACATATATATACATATATATGTATAAGAGATGTAATACATCAAAACAGCTGTCTGTGGATGACACAATAATATATATATATATATATATATATATATATATATATATATATATATATATATATGTATGAAATATCAGTAAATGGACAATTTATATCCAGCAGGAAGTAATAATTATAAAGAAATTTTTGTAGGGACTTGTATTTGCTCAGCACTGATTTTGCTCAGTAGCAAAACAAGCAGCCTTAGATCATGAAAATGAATAAAGAAATGTACGACACTCATCTTTTTATTTATTTACATCATCTAAGGCCGCTCAATTTGCTACCTAGTAAAATCGGTGCCGAACAATTATAAGTTCCGACAAAAATGTCTTAAAAATTATCATACATTTATGTATGCATACATAGATATATGTGTATATATTTAGAAAGAGAGCTATCTATCTAACAAATCTATATGTATTCACAAGTATATGAATATGTACATACTCAACCCGTATTAGCTAGAGTAAGAGACAAATGGTTTACAAGGGTGTTTGGTGGACTGCAGTTCACAGCGACTCATCCAAGCCATTTAAATGTCTATATTGAGCTTTGTAGATTACCCCAAGTCATGATACTTGTGCATTAGAAGCA
>OY735202.1:50969780-51019780 GCA_963457665.1 Thysanoteuthis rhombus
AACAAGAACAATCCCAACCAAAATTTGGGGTGTAAACCAATATGTAAAACCCACATTCCCCAACTGGGATTTGATCTCATGACCAACTAATTACCAGAAGGCTGTTTTACGCACTGAGCTAAATTGACAAAAAATTCATCGTAGATACTTTTAGGATTATTTCATTCTGATCGATAAATACATTTTTATGAAAAAATACATTTTTATGATTATTCATTTATCATATATACCGTACAAAAGTTGGTGTGATCATCTTCTATCAGAACAGAATTTGGAGTTTGCATCTGTAGCACCTGATCTTGTTCTCATTAATTGTTACATTTCCATGGGTATTAAATGTGATACTGTAGCACTCTCTTTGTTATCGGATTACGTTGCATTCTTGGGGGTAAAGTTACTGGTGTGTCAAAAATTTGTACATGCTAAGGAGTCATGGGACAACCTGCCAAGCTATGCATTGCATTTGTTAGGAAACTTCACAGAGTAACTTCTGGTGGTATAGATATGGCCGAGAAAAAAAGCTGTGAATGAGAATGTTGTGCGCTATGGTTATAGATTTTCTCTACATCTACTCAGATGAAAATGTAAACATGACGTATAGAGAAAATATCACATCTCGTTTTTATTCTTTCTGTCAGACTGGAACCCCTATCTCAAAACGTAAATAGTATTTGGAGCCAGAGAATATTGTAAGGAGAGAAAAGTTGATCAATCTTTTCATACATGTGTGTGTAGGTATGACCATTACATAGTCACATCCCAGATGCATGGGATAAAGCTCTCTACTGGGTGGACAGCTTATTGGATATCTTCATTTGGGCCCCTCTACCAATCAAATATATAGGGTCTCTCTAACAGTTATCGTTCAATGTCAATTGGTGTGCACTTTTCCAGATGCTGTCAGCCATCACAAACCACAAAGATGCTGTCCCCAGCTTCATCCTGAAACATTCCAGATACACATGCACAAAAAGATTGTTCAAATGCTTAATTTTGCTTTGAATTCCTCAAATGAAGCATTGTCAATTATGATCACTTTTTGATAAGTTTTTCTTTCTCCTTAAAGACAATATGGTAGGCTTCATCTTTTTTTCATGAACAAGTGCAAATTGAAAAATGCCCTGATTTGGTAAACAGAAAATGTGTCATTTATCAGATGTACAGTGCAAACACAAACTCAGTAAGATAAACTTGAGTGAAGATCAAATTATTTGGTTGGGATATTTTATCACATGCTCCAATCTCAACCTGCATAGCAACTTCCATTTGATCAGATCACTGGAACACTTATGGCGGAAAGTTCTTTAAGAGCAAAGAAGATGTAAATTTGACATTATCTGAATCTTTTGAATCTCAGATTCTTTCAGCTATAAATGAAAAAAATCATTTTTATGGTAGGTTTTTGTTACTGCTAGTAATTACGATTATATTCTTGACAAATAAATTCAATATTTGTTACAATGGAATGGATTTTTATTCCATCTTGAAAAATGTAATATTACTTTCTCAATATCCTCATAGTTTCTAAAATCATAATCAAAATTCATCTCGCAGCTTATGTTAGATCACTCTTTCATTGGAATATTGTGATATCTGGTTATTGAATAATACTTATTGCTAGACTTTTCAAAAATACACCTGAACTTAAGTATATCAAAAGCAGTTCAATTAGTTAGAAACTTGTTTTATATTGGTTATCAATGATGTGCACAATAAAAATACTCTTTCCCAGGGATTTCTTTTTTTAAATTTGTTCTGTCTGTGAAGAGAGTATTTGAGTGAAATGTATGGAATTTTACACCTAGAAATAAAGAAAAAAAGGTAGTTCTATGAATTTGAAGAGAAGCTTTTATCTTTTGTATTAGTGAAATACATTGTCTTTTTTTGCGAGCAATTTTATTGCTTTTAGCAAGAATTTGAATGTATTTGTACAAATATTTTGAAGCTATCTATGACTGAGTAGAGTTTTTTGTCTCTCTATCATCCTATTCATAACAAGGGAGCCTTATCCCCAAAGATTGCTTTATTGTTATGGCCTGTGAAAGACTAAGCAGAATTTTGTGAATAACATCTTGCATAAATGGGATAAAATTACTCTGAAGAATAAAATTAGCCAAAGAAAGAGGAAAAGCTTCATTGAATATTTTTGATTTTTTACCTCACAATATAAAAGAGTGTTGCTTGTATAGTACAGCTGATACATCTTTCTACAATTACAGGTAGTCTGAATTTAGAGAAGATAGTGTTTTCAGTTTGGCGGTCGGTATCTTGAATTACTCTAGAGATTAGTGCTACAGTCTTCTAAGCCTCTCAATATTATTCTCAGTCAGAGATATTCATTGGTTGAGGTTTCAAGACAACCCTGTTTTCTATCAATTCCACACTCATTGTGAATCGACTCTTAGATAACTCTGTTTATGAATGTTGTTTCATGGCATCCTGAATCCTACAAAATGGTCATGTCATGTCATACAAACCAATCTTTGAAGAGTATTTTTATAGTCTTCAATCAATTTTCTGTTTGACTCTTTGAAGCATCTTATGTTACTCATGATGATATGGGGTCTTTTTCTTGCCTCTTGGCAACCAGCAAACCAAACAAGGTTTGTCTTTTCACCTGCATTACTGCAAAAAAAAGAAATATGATGTAAGCATTCATATTTATTACTCTGTCATAAGACACAATATCATTTATTTAATGAAAAAAGTTCTATCATTTCAAAGAAATTTATTGAGCAAAGAATTATTGATAACATTCATAGTCACAGTAAAAGTGTTTATTATCTATAAAAAGAGGACAGTAAAACTGAAAAACATTAGATGATATGTTTACAAAAAGGTGGCTCTATAAAAATGAATGCAAAAAAGTCTCAATTTCAATAAATGAGCAACCATAAATCAAATATCAGATAAATTATCCAAAGGTCAGATTTAACTTCAGTATCCTTTTTCAAGCTGCGCTACTAAAAATGGTTTTGGGCTATTCTGTGTTGATGTGATATTATTGCACCATCAAGTCTGAGTGCAGTCATGAACTGAATCTTGTTTATTATATAAGAGATACATTTATGTCACGAGTATGATTTATGTATCAAGTAACTAATTCATAAGAAATAACTGCATTGGACACAAAAAGAGTTTTAATAAAAAATATAACTTGAAATTCAGTATCTATAGAAACTTTTAAACATAATTCAGAGAAAACTTGTTCATACCACATATCATATATATCATATTGACTAACATTAATGGCTGGTGGATCTGAGAAAGAATAGAATAGTTGCAGCATTATTAATTATTCTATCTCTTTGATTAATCTAATTTACTATCTTGCAATATCTGCTCTTGATTTGAGGAGAAACTTTAAACTCTGATACAAAATTTTAAAAGTATTCTAATTAAAAAGACGATATAGGTACACACCTTTTGAAATCTGTTAGTTTACATTAAAAATCTCTCTTATCCTGTTCGAGCATTGAAAAATTTATCACTGCTACTAACAACACAATAAAAATTTGCCTATGACAGACTGGTTAAATCACTGTTGCTAAGTTTAGGCTATTCATGTGTTCTGACATTTATATGTATGTATATATCAATCCAGACTTAACCCAGCTGTAACTGTTCATGGTAAAAACTTAAAAATCTGCACACACACCCCTCAATGAGTAAGAAAAATGTTGTTGTTTTTTTTTAATCATCATCATCATCATCATCATCATCATCATCATCATCATCATCATCATCATCATCATCATCATCATCATCATCATCATCATCATCATCATCATCATCATTATTGGACATAGACCTTCCCCAGGATCTGGTAGACCTCTCCATGATGGATGTTGTGGAGCCAATACTTTCTGAACTCATCTTGTTTGTCTCTCCATCATGTATTCTGCCAGTCTCGATTACGCATTTGATTTTTGAGGATCCACTTGGTGAGTCATAATGCCCATCAGTTGTCTGTCATTCTTGCAACATGACCAGCCCATTGCTATTTTTATTATAGATTCTGTGATATATCGGACTCCTAAGCATGATTCTTTCATGTGCACATTACATGCTTCTCAGTTTGAAAGTTTATCTCTCAGGTTCCATGTTTCAGCTTTATAGGTGACTATTGGGATGATGCATTGGTTGTATACCCTTCTTTTTAGGGCTAATGGGATTTTTTTTGTTCTTACTCAGTTTGCTCTGCTGAAGGCTTGCCATCCTAGAGTGATTTGTAGCTTGATTTCTTCTTTTTTGAGGATTTCGTGGAGATTTTTTTATCCTAGGTAGATGTAGTGGTCTACTTTCTCCAGTTCTGGGAAAATGAAGGAATAAGAATAGAAGGCAAATATTTTAGCAACTTCAGATTTGCAGACAACATAATTTTTTTACAGAAAACCTCCATGACCTCCAATAAATGCTGGATGAATTGAATGAAAAAAGCAAGAATGTCAGCCTTTGAATGAACTTCAGCAAAACAAAGATCCTGAGCAACAATCAAGTTGGAAGTAAACACGCAATGATCAAAATTGAAAACGCTCAACTTGAGAAAGTAGACCACTTTTTGAAATATCTCTGCCTAGATTGTTTTTGATTGGAAGGTTCAATCTACAATGAAAGTCCACGCAGAAGTGGTCCTTTTACCACCATTGATTGATTTATAAGGTAAAAAGCAGCATATATGGATGGTTATTATTCATAATTTCTCTTGAAATGCAAGTTTTTATTGATATTAAAAAGAGAAGATGGTTCTTCAGTCAGTATTGAAGTAATAAACTAGTTCCTTTTGAAAAGTGTGACCAGGGCCAATATGATTTAACCTAGACAACATTCAAATATAATTTGACACCATGTACCGAATAGGTCATACACTAAAAACAGGATGAACAGGAGGAAAGTTACTGAAGAATACAAGTAGGTAATTACAATTTGACTTACAACAAGATCTATAAATTCCAAGAATTGCTCAGACTATTGATCTAATTGTTTTTGTTGCTTTTGTTTCCACCTTGATGTCTCCATTCTATGGCCTTCTTCAGATGTACAATCTGCATGGAAAGAGAAAATGTCCCACCCCTTTTTCTGGTGATTTCCACCAATACTGCAGAACAGAAAAATAGTGGCTAAACAGACTAAATCTAACAGCAAGGTGTGTAACACAAGTGTTCCTATATTTTATGTGTGGAGTTGCTTTACAATACTTTTCTGCTAAGCAAATAAATCTACACTGTATTGAGATCCCTACTAATTTGACTTATAAACTTGACTGCTAGGTTAATGCATACAGCTTCTTCAAATTTTCTCACTCTCCAGGAATGCTCCCTATATATTACTTGAACTTTACCTCTGAGAAGGTATGATCTACTATGCCAGATTTTTCTACTTCACCTTTGAATATATCTTTCCCATCTTCCTTGAGTCTGAAATATTCTTTCCCACATCTGCATGTGATGCTATATATGTGATCTTTGATCCTGTACTTCTCTTGTGAGGGAACAACTTTTGTAAAATGATTACAAAGAGCGATTGTGCTGTAGAAAAATCACCCTGACATTGTAATACATTTATATCTTTTGGATTTATCCAGCTGCTTACCTTACAAATCTTTGGCTTATTGTAGCTATGAAGTTGGTGTCCCTGAAGGTTTTTCTCCTATTCCCAATTCCAAGTCTTATGTGGGATGGCTAGGTGTTCCTTTGGAGTGTACTGCTTACATGCATTTCCTCCTTCTGCAAATCACTATTGTCAATTTTTACCTGATGTTGGAGGCAACTGACTATCTCTCTCTCAATACAGATGATCAGAACTGTTTAATTACTACTGAAGATTTACAACTTGAGTCAGTTACAATGAAAAGCAACTCAAAATTCAGATGAAAGAAATTTATGATAAAAAATTTATAACAAAAGGTCTGGTTAGTCACTGTGACTAATGTCTTTTGGCAGCATTATATATATATATATATATATATATATATATATATATATATATATATATATATATATATAACACCTTTCTGTTATTTGTCTGCATCTTTTCTAACATCTTCTCCATCCTTTCCTATAACTAGCTCTGTTGTATAAGTTGTCCCTCAGGTGAAGTCTTCTAGCTGCGACTGACCATATACTAATAGTTGTTCTAAGAAGTTTCATCTGATGAGTGTGGACAACACAAATGATGGATGTCATGCAAGAACTATAGAAAAAGAAATACAGAGCAGTGTGTTGTGTATATATATATATATATATATATATATATATATATATCTTGAATCACTATAGCCCCCAAAATAGCCCACCTGACCAACTAGCAAACAATACGGTATTTCAATGCCTACAGCATCACATCAGGAGAAAGGATTCACCTCTCCTTGGCTAGGGTTAATTAGAAAACAGTTTCTTATCCAGAATGTATTTGATTTTAGTGGTATTTTGGTTGTGAAGGGCTTTTGAGGCAGAGTAAATAACAGACATATTGTTGTAGGTCAGTGGTCTGGTTGTCTGGGTTGGGGTGGGGGGTCAAAAGTCACTGTAGTCTAGGATTTTCAATTGTTCATTTCAATTTAATCTTAATTTCAGGTGTATTTTCTCGGGATTGAGTGAGTAATTGTATTAGGTTTGTTGTTAGGCACTTACTTGATCGTAGGTTGAGCTGTGACTGACGTAATGGTAATATTAAGCCAGTAGATAGTGGTTATACATATGTGAAGAGTTATACTCACCAGTTTGATTTTGGTAATCTAATATTACCCTAGCTAGTTGAAAATTTGGGGTTAATATTAGAATGGTCTATTCTGATTCTCTTCATGTATAGTGTATTTAGTAGTAGTTTATATTCATCACTAGTATTTCATATTGAGTGAATTAGATTTTTGGTGTAACTTTAAATGGGTTCTAGTAGGTGTTATTGTTTATTATTATATCATTCTTCCATTTAGATGTTGTGTTAATGTGTGGCTAGTCAGGTTGGAATTTGAATTTTCCTTTCTGTCGGCATTTTGACATCATTTTGTTTCTTTAATTTAGAAGGTTCATCTTATCTTTAAATTTCAGAATTCTTAGTTTATCTTCCAGGCTCAAGAGCATTTACCTTTAAAACTACTTGGGAGTCTAGAGTTACAAGTGATAGTCCATTTTACAAAAGGTGATGGTTTTCTGTCTTTAAGTTACCAAAAATATTTTGAGATTGCAATCAGTTTTTGAGTTTTTTGATTTAATAGGATCTATTGTGGTTCCAGTATCTAGATATCCATTGGACTTTTGAGATTCAATGTACTATTTTTTGTTGTATGGTTGTTCAGTTATTGTGATTATTGTTCAGAATATTCATATACAACAGGATTAAAAGAAGCCTGAACAGCAGAAACATAAGCGTCTATACATATATCTACATGTATTTGAATCCAGAATGAAAATGAATCCTACCTATAAAAAACTGAAGTTATGGTCAAATAGCCGCCCATCCTGAGGAATCCACTGGATAAAACAGATAGAATTCTGACTGTAAATGGGGCACTGAACCCATTGTAAATGCTATATATATGAATGAATGAGTGGCTTGGCTTTGCGAGCAAAGATTATTTAAAGGGATTTCCACAGCAGTAGGAACATAGATGGTGGAACGTGAGTGCAGAATAACCCTACAGCCTGAGCCATGGATTTTTAAGGTGAAGTCAGCTTGCCCGGGGCAAACTCTACCCTTTAAATCATCCAATGGTCTACCGAGATAGCAGTCCAATGTCATTGGTTCGACAGGAGTATCCTTCACCTGAAAGATGCAAGCTAGCTATGATGGGTTGTCACTCCTTTATAGGTTAACCTGACAGTAAGGCTGAGCTATAATTGAACCATATGGTTAGAACAATCTATAGTTGGTAGATACCAAGCTGGCTACAGAGTTCTATCATCCCTTTAGAGGAGAATCAGAACAGTATGGCTCTCTGCAACTTTGAGTGCAGAACCTTCGAATAATGAAGCTCTCTGCAATTTTCAAGCACAGATACTCCAGATAATAAGACTGCCTTCAACTTCAAGCAAATATTTCAGATGCTCCAACGAGGTAGATGTGCTCTGATTATAAAGTTTGCCACCCCACTCAGAGTAATGATCTAGCAGTGGAGTAGCCCAAAGCCCAGGTCTATGTCTCAGCCCTAAAAAAATAAAGGGGATGCGTTACTTACTAAGTAGGGGTGGGGGGATATGTTGGATATTTTCATATATATATGTATTCATATATGTGTTATTTTTATTAGAAACTCTTTTTAAATTGACATCCTGTTTCTACATGGTGAATATGCCTGTTGGCCTAGACATTGTAAATAGAATTGACAATTAAAGAAATTAGCTGCTGCAGGAATCAAACCTGCATTCACCAGGAAGCTGTCTTAATGTGATGCTGCTCTTACCATCTGAGCTAAACAGCCAGCTGGTTAGTCAGAAGCTTGAATAACTGCTTTATACCTAAAATCTTGCCTTATTCATCTACTGTGCATATCTGCTCTTAATGTTCTTCTACTGTGAACAATCAAATTACAAAGAAATGAATACATAATCTGACAGAATAATTCCTACAGCAACTCATTTCTTTAATGGTTTATTTTATTTATGCTGTCCAGACTGACTGGCTTATTCACTGTGTAAATTTTTAATTGGTCATCCCCAATATGTGAAGAGATAATATATTTAGGAAGGATGTTCCTTCATTTTTCAAACTTAAAATCCTAAATATAATCAGATTCAAGAAACTGCTTTTACTAAAATTTTCACCATCATTAGAAACAGTGAACCAAAACTGTCAACATAGGTTTCTTTGGTTTTCAAGCTGGCCTGGCTGGCTGTTATATAAGGATTGTGTGTACACACAACAACAATGGTGCTAGACAGCTGCAAATTTAAACATTTACTCCTTTTATGCCCAGAAAAAAGAATACTTATTCTGTTTTTTCAGAAGTTTTACTCAAAATGGGTTTTAGTGGGAGGAACTATTCACAATGTAAGTTTATACTAAATTGGTCATTTGTTGGTGCCCAACTGCATTCACTCGTGTTTTTCTAAAAATTCAGACTTGCTGCCAAAAGATATCAGTCATGTAATGGTTTCTATTGAGTGACTAACCAGATCGGTTGAACGTATAAGATTCATAAAATAGCTCATCAATCAAAAAATAGTAGAGGAAAAGAAATAAGTAACAGTTCTCTCATTATCCAATAAGTTGAAAATCAAGGAAATAGCAAATCTGAACATATGTATTTTGAAAAGATAAATACAGATATTCTCTATACCTGGCACAAGGTCATAATAGTATGACCTTACTACACTAGCAATAATCTTGAATACTAGTTTGCTAAACCATATCACTAAAACAGGTACCTCAGGAATATACATATACGAGGGTGCATTAATAAGTTCATAGCCTGACAGGTAGTTATTAGCTAAATTTTGATCTGAAATTGTCTCAGTATAATGTTTGATCTATGTGATTAAAATTCACCACAGAATTAAATACATTGACAAGGAAGGAGACTATGTTGAAAAATAAATATATGTTGTGCAAAATAAGGGAATTTTTCTGCATTATGCTATGGACTTATTGATATACATGCATGTGTGTGTGTAGGTGTTAGAGGCGTATTATGGATTTCTTTGATGATCCATTCATACAATCAATGCAAAAATCCTTGAAAGAGTGGATGAAAAATTTCTTCCAAAAGTTTTGAATCTTAAGTAGGAATATTGAAAAAAAGAAAATATTCTTTCTTGAAAAATCAATAGATTTGTTAAATCAGAAAAATAACTTGTTTTTGAAATAATCCTGTCAGTCTGGGAACTTTTCCAGTGTTAGGAAAACAGTAGAGGACTAATAATGAATTTAATGAATAGGATTTTTCTGTTTTTACCCTTCATCAATCTGTTTTTAAAGCAAGGTTTGCTTTGAGTTTTACAGGCAACCCCCCAGCAAAATTCCTTATTATCATCTAACTACAGTCTGTGTCTTCTCAGCTTAGAATGCCTTTGAGCTCATCATTAATGTGAACAGATTAATTTTTTTTCCTCTCACACACAATAAACAGTTAATTAGACTAAGAAGAATTGACCGCTGCAGTAAAAAAAATATTTGGTCTGCAATTTTAAAATAACAAACAAATTGTTTCTTTATAATAATTTAAATTAAGGAAATTAAAGGAAATTTTATGGAAATTTCACAGGTCTTTTCATTGTATCATAAGAAAATTATGAAATAACTTCAAGGGCTAAAACTTTCTGAACAAAAATGGAAATCAGTCAGATTTTAAGAAACATTAAAAACTTTTGTTGAAAAATTTCATGAAACTACATCAGGTGGTCCCTGAATTTTGCTGATGATACTGTACCCACATAGAGATTCACTGAAAAAAAAGCATTTACTTATTCAAAGTCTTTGCTCTTTTATGCTTCATTTGAAGACATTTCTTTGTAATAGATGGGAAAACTAAACCTCAAAAAGTATCTTGAATAACTTGTATTTAGCACCATTTCTGTGCTTATTATTTCATCAAAATTACTAAGTATTTATTTCAGCTCCAATAGTCAAAGTTAAATATGTTAAATTATTGGATATATAATTTATGTAGAGTGTTGTTATACACACGTATATCAAATGACATTTCTTCTGTTCTTTATAGTTAAATGAAAATTTGTCAAACTCCTGTAAAAATTCTTGAGTTGACTTTGTTTTCTTACCGTAACAAGAACAAGAATAAGAACAATCCTCACTGAAATGAAGGGTGTAAACCAATATGTAAAATTCACATTCCCCTATTGTGATTTGAACTCACAACTAATTGATTGCCAGGAGGCTGTCTTACTGATTGTGCTAAATTGACAAGTCTCATATATTAATGAGCATTTATCATACAGATAAATACAAGCTTATTTCATTCTAATGAATAAATATAATGATATAAAAAATATATTTTTATAATTTTCTATTTGTTATGCAAAACTGGGGAAAGTAGACCACTACATCTACCTTGGACAACAAATCTCTATCAAACCCATGAAAGAAGAAATCAAGTGAAGAATCACTCTAAGATGGCAAGCCTTTGGCAGAGCAAGCTCAACCTTCAAAAACAGGAAAATAATCCTAAAAAAAAGAGTATACAACCAATGCATCCTCCTGATAGTCACTTATGGAGCTAAAACATGGAACTTAACCAAGAGATAGATCCGCAAACTGAGACACATGCAAAGCGCACCTGAGAGAATCATGCTCAACCTCACATGGAGAGATCATGAGACAGCACAGTATATCAAGAAGAAAACACAAGTTGGAGACATCATAGAATTTATTAGAAAACTTGAATAGCTATGGGCCGGTCATGTTACAAGAATGACAGACAACCGATGGACATCACAACTCACAACATGGATCCCAGAGATCACATGTCAAACTGAGGCCGTCAGAATACAAGATGAAGAAATGAACTAAACAAATCCAGAAAATACTGGCCCCGTGACGCCCATGATAGAGAAATGTGGCAAATCGTAGGAAAGATCTATGTCCAATGAAGGACGATAAAAAACTGATGGTGATGATATGATACAAAACTTGCAGTAATCATTTTCATTTGGAATAGAAGTTAGAGCTTGACCCTGCTGCAGCCAGTCTTGTTATATAAGGTGGAAATTTGCTTGTTCAGGGTATTACACTTATTCCTTGATTTTTCTTTTTGCCTAACTAAGTTATAGTAAACATATTCTTTTATCAAATTTATATAAGATAGTAAATACGTGTTTCATATCTGAGTTTTGAAGTGCGTATCATTTTTTCCATTTAATAATTTTACGGCCCAAGAAAATGTGGAGAATAAGCCTAATTCCCATTTTTGCTAACACTACCATGCCACTTTCAACTTGACTCAAGCATTTTGATCTTTGATTTCTGGCCATTGGCTTCTCTGAATCTTTGAACTACAAAAGAGACAGAATGAAGAACTAAATGATGAAAGGAAGAAGATGCCTTGAGAAACATTTCAAAGTTATCAAATTAAATCATCAAAGGATCTCACCTTTGATGTCACTCATAAAAATCTTCCCTCCTATTAATTAGCAACACTGTATATTCTTCACAAAACAGATACATAATCTTGGCATGTATCTAAATGCTGAGTATGCATTATTTCCTCCAACCTTATTTTCAAAGATTTTCTAGGTTTGATTAAAACATTTTTTCTATCATTTCTAAATTAAGTACTTTCCTACTGTTTTTTTCAGTTCGTTCTCTGTACATATAGTGCATGTATCAAAACATAATAACAGATTTACCATATTTATTCATGTATTTCAAAACCACATGTGTATGTCAAAAGTATGAATATATTTTCTGCATATGGTGTGATCTTCATTTCGCTACCATCTTTTCATTGAGGTAATTTTATAAGTTAGTGTTAATCCTCAACTTGAAGAGCCAGTATAAACCTTCTACTTATCTTTGGCCACCTAAAAGGGGTAAAGATAAGGGAAAAGTATCCAATAGCCATGTGCGTAGGATGACTACACATGGGAGGTAAATGACCATTGCTTGTCATTCTAGCCAAGCTATACAATTGTCTTAACAGGTTGGCCATTTATGAGAGAGGCTATTTTACAGTGAGAGCCCCGCATATAGCTGTTACTTTACTGTTAAAATCAAACAAAATTGCCAAATATTACAGGTGTATAATGTGAACCCCCATTTCAGATTTTAATTCTGATATAAAATATCTTTGTATATTGTATTCAACTACCATATTTTACATCCGTCAGACCAATCATCACCATAATTTTTCACTCAATATCTTGCATTTTATGAACATTCTAAAGCATAGAAAAATTTTATTTGCTTCAAATGCGGTCGAAAGTTAGAAATTAATGACCGATACAATAAATCATAACTTCCACCCTATTCCGTTTAGTTATTGTAAATAGTTACACGACTTTATTCGTGAACTTTGTAGAATGGAGGAAAATTAACAAAAAAACTTCCTCCAAAGCATGACAGATTACCATAAAAAGTTTCTAACGTCACAATCCATAAAAATACATCTAACAATTTCTTGAAACATGATCAATACTTTATTCAATGCATGGAACAAAACTGAACTAAGATGTTAATTTTCAGTCAGAATGTCTTGTCCTGCACCCTTGCACTAAATTTCTCCATGTTCACTCTCGCCGTCTTCTTTGCCTGTTATTGATGTCTGACTTATAGTGTCACTTTCATCACTTGCATTTGAGTGTGAAAAGCCCCAACAACGGTTATCAAGGGTTTTAACTTCTCTGGGTTCCCATTCTTCAGTTGAACCATGAGAGCATAAACTGGCTGATTGCCAACAACTTGAATCAATGGCATAGAATTCAGTTTAGCTTCTGTTGCAGCTTTTTCCAATACGATGTTGAATACAGATTTATGTGGTAACTTTTGTAAGGTCAGAAAATAGTATGGCTTTCATTTCACTCCGCTTGCTCTTACCCCTGCACAAAATCCTCTGAGCATACCAATCAGGTGACTCTGCACCTCTTTGTGTGTATTGTCATCCTTCACTTGAGCCAATGAATGAGTGAAAAGTCTCTTCCTTTGCTCCTTTGAGTCTGATGGTTTTAGGTTTACTTCTGAATGGACTGTAGGTTCTTCTCAAGCATACGTCTTACATTTCTGACTTTTAGGGGAAAGATGAAGTTGGGTGATTATTAGATATAGTGTTAATTGTTACGGTTTCTTGTTGTACATCGATCGTATTGGGAGCTTTTCCCTATTCCACGTTTTGCCCATGTTTCATTAAGATACAAGACATCATTGTGACTTAGGCCCAAAACAATGCAACAAGTCTATCATCTCACTATTTCTTGTCAGACCATACGTTGGTATTGATAACTGGGTGTTATGAAAGCTTCTGGTATAGAACATATATTTTTTATAGTTGGGTTGTCAATAGACCTATCAAACTGGGGAGCAGTTGGGGACCTAAACCATGTAACTGATTTTTGAAACAAAAGTGATGGCTCCTCATTATCTATCAGCTTATCAACTTAGGGCGGCCAAGTAAGAGGCTTGTCTACTAGACACTTGCATAAATTTTCTGAGCAATGATATTTAACAATTCATTGTCTGTATTCAACAGTTAATTGCTGCCATGAGATAACTTCCTCCTGCCTTTGTATCATAAACTATCATACTTTTATTCATATGAAAGTGATTATAAAAGCTTATTAAGCTGCCTGATTCTACCAGGAGAATTTCTTTGATAGCCAAAGTCTTATTGCCACTGCCCCCAAATTTTAAAGCAATTTCATATAATTCATACAAAGTCCAAGGTTCCCCATTTTCAAAGATAGCTGTCTTGACATGCTTTGCAAACAAGAGTTTGACTTTCTGTCATTGGACATGTTGAAGGTGAACTTGCTCAGATGACAGGTTACCAGTTGCATACACAGGCTTCACATATTTTTTCCAGCCAGACAAATGGGATTTAATTTCTGTTGCAAATGTATCAGGAATAGTATCAATCACTTCCAGAATACAGTTTCTCATTTCAGGATCTTTTCATTCAAACTTTCCCAGAATCTCTCTGTTGAATCGTGTTGAAGTGATCTCAGTGGGCATGTTTGCAGATTTTCTACAGCATACACTAAATGCAAAGGTATTTTTCATGAAGCTTCCATACCTTATTGTGCAGAGAGATATTGTCAACTTTACTGCTTGGAATTTCCTCACTTGACTCTCCAAGGGTTTCTTTCTCTTTTAGATTTATAGCCTGGTGCAGCTTGCAGGAACTAGCAAATTCTCTTTTGGAGTTAGGTTTCAAAGTCCAATCTACTGTATTGTAAACATTGTTAACCTTATCCAAGCCCTTCACTTCAGTGCTAGATCCTGTAATTCAGACCATAACATAGCAGAGTAATATGTATGTTTTTCATCACAATGTTGTTTGCAAAGAATGCAATTTCCTCCTTTTCCAGTTAATGAATAAATCACATCTTTTTTCCTCCTTTGCAACAATGAGTGGCTTTGAGATGGTGCCATATAGAAAGAAGATATAAAGAACTAATGGAAAATAGAATCGGCTCAAATTAAAATCGGCTTTGCTTATGAGGTTCAACAGTCACTATAGATTCTGTTATTGTAGTGGTTGTTGATTTTTAACTCTCTACTACGTTTGAAGCAAATGAAACATTTCTATGCTTTGAAATGTTTGTAAAATGCAAGATATCGAGTGAAAATTGTGGTGATCCTTGATCTGGCGGATGTAAAATATGGTAGTTGAACACTATATAGAGTGTATATAAACACTGCATTGTCTGCTTTTTTTTTTTGTTCTCCCCCTCTCTCTCTCTCTCTCTCTCCCCTTTATTTCTTTCTTGTACTTTCTATTTTTTTATCTCGAGATATGAAATGAAGGAATTATATGAGGTAGTGTAACATGAAAAAGAAAAAAAATTCCTCTTTCTTTGTCAACTCTCTTATATCATTCTATCTTTACCAATGCTATGGACCAATTTTTTAAAAAAAGAAAGAACGCTGCCTATGTCTCCTTAACCACTCTCTCTGTTAACCAATTTAAAAATTGGTTTTACCATGAAATTTTCCCTGTTCTGAAAACTGCTGACTTTCATCTCAGTTAAAAAAAACATGTTAAATTACAATAAGATCTTGAATAAGGCGGGTTTTCCATAGTATGGAAATTTTAGAACAAATTAACTGGATTATACAAGGTATACCTGTAGAAGCAAACAATAGAACAAACAATCATACATCCAAACACCTTTCAGGTGGAGAGATATACAAAGACATACATATGTAGATATGACTCATATCTCCACCTATGTAGATATAAACTCTGTAGTGCATAAACATATGCACTTTTTCAGATCAGTTTTTGATTAGAATGTGAAAAGTGAGACAAAACCAAAAAAAAAAGCTTCAACCAAATAGGTTTCTTCAATTTTCAAATTGGTTTGGCTGGCTGGTGATGTATGTATGTATGTATGTATGTATTGTGGAGACAGGCTGCATCAATGGAGTTAGAGGGCTGAAAGTCTATACATTTACTCCTTATTATGTCAACAAAAACATTTTTTTTATTTTTTGAAAATTTTCTCGTGGGCCTTCACATGATCTTCAGCAAAACAAAGGTCACGCGCAATGATAAAAATAAAAAAACGCAAAGCTGGAGAAAGTAGACCACTACATCTACCTTGGACAACAAATCTCCATGGAATCCTCAAAAAGAAAAGAAATCAAACAAAGAATCATTCTATGATGGCAAGCCCTTGGTAGAGCAAGCTCAACCTTTAAGAACAAGAAAATCCCATTAGTCCTGAAAAGAAGGGTATACAACCAATGCATCCTCCCCATAGTCACTTATGGAGCTGAAGCACTGAACCTAACCAAGAGACTGACCCACAAACTGAGAACCATGCAACATGCACATGAGAGTCACACCCCCAACATCACATAGAGAGACCACAAGACAGCACAGTATATCATGGTAAAAAACAGGAGTCTGAGACATTATAGAAACCATTAGGAAACTCAAATGGCAATGGGCTGGTCATGTTGCAAGAAATGTCAGACGAACGATAGACATTATGACTTATAACATGGATTCCCAGAGATCAAATGCGGAATTGAGGCCGGCAGAATATGACATGTACAGGTTCAGAAAAGACGTTTTCCGTGATGCCCATGATAGAGCGGTTTGGTAAATCCTTGGGAAGGTCTATGTCCAAGGACGGATGAGGAAAGACTGATGATGATGAAGATTGTTTTGTTAAAAAAGAAAGAAACCATTACACACTTGTTCTATTTCCATTTCTAGAGAAGGAAAAAACCCAAAGAATTCTTCAACCTTTCCTTTTTTTTCTTTGCTCAACCTCCAATCCACTGTGAAGCCCACTTAAACTCTATACATGTGCACCACCATCAATAGAAAGGAATGTGTGTGTTTCTGAAGGAGGAAAATATTGCTCTTGGAACAATATTTTTATAAGCGCATTTGCAGCTGCTAAAGAATTCCATTCCTAGAAGCAGAAGAATCAGCAAAAAGAAAATTCCCAATTACAAATGTTTCACAATTGAACACTTGTAATAATACAGCTTTAAGCAGAAAAGTTCAAACAGATCACAAAAATATTGAACAAATAGGTAATCTAAAGATCTGATGAATAGCGATAAATGAAGATTGTAGCTCTTTGCCAGAAGACTAAAAAGGTAGAATTAAAAAAAATCATCTTTTATCAAATAATGTTTTCTGAGGCATTGATAAAAAGAACATCATGGCTGTTCGGTTAAAAAATTTTACATTCCTTTGACCAAAGTAACATCTATAGAATTAAATTTTCATTTTCCGTATGTATATTTATTCTCTGATTTCATCTGTTTGTAAGGGTAGAAATTTACTGAAGGAGAGGAACCTGAATCTATTTTAGATTTAAATAAAGTTTCTGAAGTCATTGGTTTTGTTTGTTTGTGCAGGTATACCATTATGTTCATTGTTTATTAGAGAAATCAGAAAAATCATCAAGCAATCTTTTGACTTTATCAATACTAGTCCATGACCTCTTGCTTTACTGATAATTAACATGAGTATACAGCAACAGGCTCAGCTGATGGTTGCTACTGATGCTATGTATGATAGACTCAGTAGGAGGGGAGAGAGGAGAGGAGAAAATGATGTGTATTTTCATTTATTTTTGTTGTGTTAATGCATTGAAACCACATTAATTTCTGGAAGCAGGATTCTGAAATATGTCACTTAAACTCACAAAAGAAGAAGAAATCAAACAAAGAATCACCCTAGGATGGCAACTTTTTGGCAGAGCAAGCTCAACCTTCAAAAACTAGACAATCCCATTAATCCTTAAAAGAAGAGTATACAAGCAACGCAACTACCGGATAGTCACTTATGGAGCTGAATTATTAAACCTAACCAAGAGACAAACCTGCAGACTGAGAACCATGCAATGTAAGCATGAGAGAATCATGCTCAACCTCACATGGAGAGATCATGAGACAGTACAGTATATCAAGAGACATTATAGAATCTACTAGAAAACTTGAATGTCAATGGGCTGGTCATATTGCAAGAATGGCAGACAACTGATGAACATCACATTTCACAATATGGATCCCCAGAGATCACATACCAAACTGAGACTAGAAGAATACAAGATGGAGAGATGAATGAGACAAATTCAGAAAATACTGGCCCTGTGATGCCCATGATAGAGAAATATGGCAAATCCTGGGGATGGTCTATATCCAGTGACAGATGATATAAGACTGATGGTGATGTTGATGATGATTTGGCTAAATTAATACTCAAACAATGTGAAATGAACTAATCTTGATAAATTGAACAGATCGATCAATGATCAATCATTGGTACAAATGAACTGGAGACCAGCCAATTATAAACAGCGTTAGCAACTCCACACCTAAGCCAGACACACATGTGGCTGACCAAAGCATAGACATGTAAGTTGACACCGAAACATAAAACCTTCACAGGGACTGAGATAAGGTAAACAGATGGAAGACTTTATAAGGCCCATAAGTGACTATCTTTGACATTACAGATTAATGTCTCTACCTCATTGATAATATCCTAATTTGATAAATTCCTTTGAAGAACTCCAGAAATTTTGTGTTTCCTTACATTTTGGTGAAGCTGCCTAGGGCAAAATATGTTTATGAAATGAATTGTTTCATTTTTACAAATGATTTAATTCTCTTTCCAAATTGTCTTTTGAACGCCATCTTGTCAGATAGTGAGTAACTAAATGTTGATCATATACATATATATATTTCAATATGTATATATATATATATATATATAGAGAGAGAGAGAGAGAGAGAGAGAAAGAGAGAGGCATACACACACATACATTGTCTCTATCTCTGTCTCACTCTCTCTCTTCCTTTATATATACATATATGTGTGTGTGTATAATGAATTGCATTATATTATATAGAAACTCATTTGAGATGATTTCCTGTCATTACATGGTTACGTATCACTCGCCCTAAACAATATAAATAGAATGAACAATCCAAGAAAATGGGGCTGCTGCAGGAATTGAACTTGCCATTGATAGGGTAGCCACTTCAACGAAGTGATGCTCTTACCATTGAGCTAAACAGTCAACAGTAATGTCAAAGGCATTAAAGGCATAACAATGGAAAATCATCTCAAATAAGTTTCTATGTAATGCAACGCAATTCATAATCCATTCAGCTGGACCAAATATGTACATTTCTCAATATATACATATATACATACATAGATAGATTGATATACACACACACATATATGTTGAAAGAAAAAGCTTATAAGCAGGAAAAGTTAGTTAGAATGAAGAGAAAGAGGATACTGAAATTGAAAGTGAAAGTGAAAGCTAGGAAAAAGGAATGAGGCGGTGAACAAAAGAAATGAATATTAAAAATAAACTTAAAATTACCCAGTGTACCACTCATCAATTACTACTTGAACTTTTCTCTGTTCTGCTTTCTTTCCATTTGTTTTTCAACATGACATTTTCACATGAATCGATCACAATAAAATCCAATAGACACTAATAAAGGGACAACTGTGATTCTTCTTCTTCTTCTTCTTCTTCTTCTTCTTCTTCTTCTTCTTCTTCTTCTTCTTCTTCTTCTTCATTTCAAGCTCTTGTCATTATTGGTCGCAGTAAGAACAACATTTTCTATGAAAAATGACGCAGGAAAGGCAAATGGAATAGTTTATAAGTTTACACGATTTTATTTTTTACCATACTGCAAATATGGCTTATTCAAAACTTTTGTATGCATTGAAATCTTTCCAGGATCATGAAATAAATAAATAAACTTGAATGTCATAGTGGGAAATATGTGAGAATCAGTGTGTATTGTTCAAATAGTAATTATTCCTTATGCATTCAATGAGTTGAAACCAGAGTAATCATTCTCATGATCATCATAAAAGTCATTATTACTCCAACAATGAGCATTATAACTCTCATAAAATACATTATCAGATAAAACCATCATTATCATGAAGGTTTCCTTATAAAAATAACAAGTATCATCATTACCACCATAAACACATTATGGTTTTATCTTTGTAATAAAATGCTCCATCACATTCATACAAAAGCAAAATCTTCATTGTTCTTATCACCACAATAAAATATATAACAGCAATTCAAAGTGGTACAATCACTATCATAAAATGCATCACTACTTTTACAGTTAGCATCCTTGTATAATAAACATACCATAGGAAATTAACTTTCCAAACTATACTTGTATATAAATTAAGTAATCAGCAATTTTCATTCATGCACAACTTGATTGTATATATATTGGGTTTGGTTCAAGAGATGATAACTATGTTAGGGAGAGGGTTAAGTGTTGAGCCACAACTTATCTCGGTGTAGAATCAAATAATTGGAGAAGCCTTTGTGGAAGCCTTTATATATCAGAATGCAGGAAAAATTTGAATGATGATGGCTAACTGATTAATGAGGTGAACAATTTATTACACAGGAATATGACCAGAGTAGCAGTAGTACTCTTATAGATCAAATGGCATTGTTAATCACCGCTACCCACAACAGACCACTTTAAAAACTGTTGCTGGATTTAGGTTCATTATGTGTACTGATAATTATGGGTATCCATATATCTATGTATTTGGTATTTATCTATGTATGCAGACTTCACCCAGCCCTGACCATTCATAGTGGAAACTTTTGCGCACACTCTCCCCTCAATAAGAACGAGAAACATTTTTTTTCCTTTTTAAAAATTCCCCCCTTAAGTAGGCTTTTAGTGAGGGGCGCAATTCACATTGTAAGTTTATCCTCAATTATCTTTTTGTTTGTGTCCAGCAGCATTCATGCTATTTTTTTTTTGAAAATTCATACTTTTTCCAATGATCACTGTCCAAGAAAATGTGAGAAAAATGATTTATTCATTGATCACCCCTTTTTCTATTTTTTTGATTGATCACCCTCAAATCAGCATGCTGCCTAAAGACACTGGTCACATAACTTAATCTTACCTCCACTACTGCTTAATTTACAAGGTAGAAAGAAACATATTGGCAGGTGGCGCAATTTAAAATTTTTCTTGGAATGTTAATCTGATTTTTCTTGGTATATGTTTGAAATGAGAATTTCCATAATCTATATTTACCCCCTGGTTAAACCATTCAATTATCTTTGATTGTCTATATGTATCTATTTATTTCGATTTTTTGCAATCTTTCCCAGTTTCATATCTCTTTTATATATCTTTATACGTATATATCTTCCTAGAGCATTAGTGTATTTGTCTCTTGTACCAATGACCAGTGGAAAGCCTACATAAAAGACAAGACTTCAGATGATAGGTTTCAAGACAAGTGAACCTTCCTTCATTGGGAGTATAATCCTACACAATCTTCCTCTTCAGCAGTAGTCAGTAAATGTGGTTTTTTGTCGAGTCTGAAATACTCATATAATATGAATATCTACTTATCTGTCTGTTTGAATATACTCTAATCTCATTTCCCAACCTCTTTTTCAGGCTTTTTATTTCTGCCATTTTCACACCAGTCTCAATTTATTCAATATGAGTTTTGATAAGAAAGAGTACTATAACTTTCCTATAATAAAAAGGCCAAATATTGCTGACAATTTGCTGAAGTTTCATGAACAATCACTTGTTCATACCACTGTTGTCAGAGATGTAGCTACAGATTCGGGGGCTCTAAGTTGCTTGGCCCCTTAAGGGGTCCCCTCAAACATTTAGCAAAGTTTAATGAAAAGAGGAAATTTTAAATAAATAGACATGTACTGAACTTAATTAGTGAAACACAACTCCAAAAGGTGAATTATTATCTGTCCAATTAATGTATGTGCAAATATATCCATATAATTGGATAATGTATACGGGGGGGGGGTAACTACAGGTATCCCCTGGACTTTTCAAACTATTTTATACCACATTTTTGCTTTTACAATAAAAAAAGTGAAAAGCAACAATAGTGTTCAACGTTTAATAGCAGTGATCCATTGTAGAGGCAGAGCACACTCTCTTCTCTTTTTGAGGTCTGAAAATGATCAAAACGTTTTCCTATATATCATCATCAGCCTTTTGAAATTGTCATTGGACATAGACCTTCCCTAAGATTAGCCAGACCTCTCGATCGTAGATGTCACTCACTATTACTTTGTGAACTTGTCTAGTTTATCACATCTTATTTTTTGCTGGCCACAATTTTGCATATGATCTTTGAGGATCCTTGTCGTGAGTTGTGATGTCCAGTGGTTATCTGACATTCTTGCAACATGACCAGCCCATTGCCATTCGAGTTTTCCTATGGTTTTCCTATTAGTTTGAAGGCCAATCAAATAGCGGATATTACTTCTTTGCTTAATATCATTTTGGCTCACAAAAGGTTCTTATGGGAATGCCCTACTTTCTGATTGATCGGGAAAACTATTTCAGCAACAAAAGTGGGCTCTTTCTGTTGTCTGTGTCTCAATTTCCATCTTAGTCTTGAGGAAAAACCACAGCATAAGAAGAATTGTCAGACTCCAATTCAAGTCAGAAGCTGGAATTAACTAGAGCAACAAGAACAAGAACAATCCTTACCTATCATAGGGGAGAAAAACTCTTCCCATCACATCAAACCAAACCAGTATATAAAATGAACATTTCCTTACTATGATTTGAAATCACGATCAACTGATCTTTTAGTGGCTCTCCTACTGACTGAGACAAACTGACAAGTATAACATATCTACAAAAATTTATCTTCTGATTTTTTATTCATTATACATATATATATATATATATATATATATATATATATATATATATATATACAATTCAAAAGTTGCAGTAATTGTTGTCAGAATAGAAGTAGAAGTGAAGTTTGACTCTGTGGCAGCCAGGATTGTTGAAATTATTTAAAATACATAATAGTACTTATTTTCTTCTCTTCATTTCTTTTCAATCTTTTTTACAATGTTAATCTTGACTTGGACGTTCCTCATCCAACAAACTGGGGAAGAACAAATGCAATGTGATTATAACTAGGATGAATGATATTTTTCCAAAGATCATATTGAGTTATTGAAACTTTCTGATTACTAATACTTCTCAACATGATGTTTTCTTTCCATTTTTCTATACTTGCATTTACAGTTTGCACTCATGTAACTGATAAGCAGATATGTACATTTTACTTTTGTCTGCAAAAAGTTGAAAGCGTACACAATTCACAAATGCACTGATTTCTCTGGTGAATTGATGAAATTCGATTGCAGGTCTACTTCAAGTGCTTAACAAGTGATAACTAGGGGATAACTTCTTTCATTTTATTCAAAAACGTTTTTTGTAAATTTTTGAAGTTTGAATTGATAATTATGCATCAATGTAGAAGGATGCAAGGCCATTGAATGTTTTAGCATACTTGATTAGAAACCATCAACCAAAACTGTCAACATAGGTTTCTTCAGTTTTCAAATTGGTCTTGATGGTTAGCTGTGTATGAATGTATTACACATACAGGCTGCATCGATGCAGCTAGAAGATTAAAAGTTTCAAAATTTACTCCTTATTATACCTAGGAAAAATATTTTTGTGTTTCTTTTAAACTCTCCCCTTCATAAGTTTTTATTTTGTTAGTGTGGGCAGGTTCAATCTGCTGTGTAAGTTTATTCCAAATTGGTCCCTTAGTTTGTTAGACAACATTTACAATTGTTTTTTCTTTTAAATTTGGACAAAAGGCAAGAGAAGTAACTCATTCATTGGTCACCCCAACTTTATGATAATTGATCACCATTAACAGTGCATGATGCCAAAAGACATTGGTCCTATGACATTTCCTATTGAGTGACTAATCAGAACTGTTTTATAACTGTTGCTACGAAGTCAAACTCTACTTCTACTTCCATTCCGATGATGATTACTGCAACTTTTGTATGGTACATATAATAAATAAAAAGATATAAAAATATCAATTCTAGTATGAATGTATTTATTCATTAGAATGAAATAAGCCCTTGATGTATTTCTAAGAGAAATTTTATTGTCAAGTATCGCTTATCAGTTCGTCTCAGCTTGTGAGACACCAGCCTACCAATCAGTTGGTTGTGATTTCAAATCATGGTATGGATATGTTAATTTCATCAATGTATTTATTTATTAGATTGAAAGAAGCACTTGTGTATCTGTAAATGAATTTTGACAAATTTGTGAGACTTTTCATTCTGTGAGAGACATGACTACATATCAGTTGGTTGTAATTTCAGATCATAGTAGAGGGATGTTTATTTTTACTCCACTAAATTCGGTGAGGTTTGTTCTTGTTATAGTAGGAAAACAAAATCAACTCCAGATTTGGACTGGAGTTTGACAACAATTCAATGTTAATGATAAGAGCATTTATATAACATGGGATTCATTAATAAGACCTTTATTCAAAGACGGAAAATAGAAACTCCTATCAACGACTTCTTTTACCTTTTGCTCCTTAGATTTTTGAATTACACAGGCTCTTTGAAATGACTTGGCAAAACAATTATGACTTTCTTCCATCTCCAATTTTTAGCATAGAAATCCAAGTGAAGGACATAATTTATTAATACTGACAATCAAAATCTTACTGAGATAATTTTAATCATTTTATGTTACAAACTGTCAACTGTTAACATAGGTTTCTTCAGCTTTTAATTGGTTCTGGCTGGTTATCTACGTGTTCTTCTTTTCATTCAATGAATGGAATTGATCAAGTCTCATTTTGACGTTCTCCAAGTAGAATGTCAGTGTACTGTATTCTTATAGTATCATTAAGTCAATCAAAAAAGAATGAAGCTCCTTTTATCTCATTGCATTCATGTACAAAATATTTTCTGAAGAGGCCTTGGGGGTACAGATAGATATCTCCACCCTAGCTCAACGGTCTTAAAATCAACTAATTCTTTTAGTTTTAGGTTTTGCAAAAGATGATTGGTGATCAGGTTAAAAGTGTTTCTCCAATGGACTGGAAATCCTGAAACAACTTTTGAAAAAAATTAGAAGACTGTTGGTATCTTTTATCTATTAGACAGCTTCAAGGTCTTCAAAGACAACTTCAAAGATACATGCCAAAAAGTTGTTGCTTTTCGTGTTTTTTCTTATCCATTTCTGTTCTATAAAAAATTAAACTGCTGGTTCATTTCTTATGTGCTTGCATTATATGTGACAGGCATAGAAACTTCAGGGTTTTAACTGATACATCAAACAAACAGAAACATTGGACATGTTTGAATGAAAATACTGAAAGCAAAAATGCTGCCTATGTGTTGAATTTTATCATATTCTTCTAAATTCACTTTTTTATACATCTAAGTATCTATCTATCTCAGTCTGTTCCCATTCATGTGTGAGAGAGGAAATATAGATTTAAATCAAATCAAATAAATACATATGCTATGTGGTGCTAGAGGGCCGAAAACTTAAATATCTACTCCTTTTTATGTCTACAAAAAACTTTCTTATTTGTTTTTTTCCAAGATCCCTCGCCCAATAGGTTGTCAGTGGGGTGGTTTAACTTGCAATGTACATTTATGCTAAATTGGTCCCTTAGTTTGTGTCTGAGAGCATTCATGTTTGCCTTATAGAAAATTCAGACTTTTTTAGTGACCACTGCTTAGCGATAGGCGAGAAAAGTAACTTATTCATTGATCACCTTCAACACGGCATGCTGCCACAAGATGATAGTCATGTGACAGTTTCTATTGAGTAACTAACCAGACCTGCTTTATGTAATTGGATAAGTGCAATTAAACTCTTTGTCAATGGCTATTAGATATAAGAATTTAAAGACAGAATGACCAAGCCAACGTATTATTTGCATAAATGGTGCCTTTAATCTTGGATATATTCAATGTCATGCTTAAAACAAACATTTTTTTTTGCTACTTATGGTGCATTTTATCATGATTCAAAGTATATCTTTGTAGCCTTACCAGCATAAATGAACTTCTTAGTAGCTGAAAAAGTAGCAAGATAGTTCAGTTGGAAAGCTTCTTCAGATTACCCTAATTGAAAATTCACTGTAATAAATGATAATTCTGAAAAAAAAAATATTGATATAGTACACTTGTTCATCAATTTTTTTCCTCTTTTTGATGTAATGTTTTCACTTCTCATGTATGGCTATCATTGATTTGTTGAACACATTTTTTTTATTGCTGGAAAAATAGTTTGACTAATGCATAGAGTTTGATTAAAAAGTAGGCTGTGAATTTTTTCTTCTCAACAGTATTATCAATCATATTGATAGAATAAATATCATCATATTTATGCAAGGCTTTCCGTATGCATACCAACAGGTACACATGCATACACACAAGTATAGGATATCTGATGTACTTGAATTTAATCCACTTACTAGTGACAAGTTCTCCAAAATGTACATATTTTTGTGGGCAAATATTTAATGTTTGCTCAGTGAATACTTGAATACCTATTCTATTTTTGGCATTGTTCAGCAACAGTCTCCGATCTCTTTTATATCCCATTCTATCTTTGTTTTCCTTTCTTACCTTTTTATTGGCAGCATCTTTTTAGTGGTTGGCAATAGTCCCTCAGCAATCTCCTTCTCCTTTGCACCTCATACAAATCACCTGCAATGAATGAAATTCTACTTCAGATGGTATATATATATATACATACATATATATATATATATATATATATATATATATATATATATATATATATATATATATATATATATGTATATATATATATATATATATATATATATATATATATATATATACATATATATATATATATATGTATGTATAGTATAGAATAACATCCATATACAGTACATTTTGATAATATCCTACATAAAATAACAAACTGCATGTATGACATAAACTGTATATAAAAACCAAAGCTGAAAGGGAGGTGATGTTAGGGTGATGTTTGATTAACACTGCTTGGATGCCATGTTGATATAACTGTTTTGTTTTTAAAATCCCTGAAACGGTTACATGGTAAACAACTGATGATCCCAACAAAAAAGAATTACACATTGTACCATGATAATACTGTATATGTAAAACACTGAAGAAAATTACATTAATTACATTTACAGATATTGGGAATTAAGTGACTGAAGTAACACGAAAAAAAAGATTTTTGAAAATGTTTTTTAATGTGTTCAGTGTTCAAAGCTGCAAAGCTTCCAAGAGTATATATATATGCATGGACCATTCACATAATCATAGAAAAAAGTTGCCTAGAATGGGCAAAGGACATTGATATGATCAAACCAATGTAGGTTAACTGTTCATTTAAATGCTATACTGAATACATTGGAAAAAGATGTCACAAGAAACTACACGAAGGTGGCATACCATTGATATGAATATATGTGTGTATACAATCTACGTGTATACATACAAACCTGCTATTTATATCACTACAGATTTTCGAAAGAATATGTGCATATGTTTTATATGACATATACCTTGTATATGCATAGATAGCAACTAAATTGTGCTTTTTCAAATATTACAAGCATGTAGTTTTTATGTGAGTCCGTACATCCAAAGAAATAAAGGGTCAGATATCAATGAATATAATAAAATTCATATTTTTTTCCAAAGTTCTAAGACAGTATATTTTCATTATTCCATGAATTATTTAAACAAGTGACCTTATTTCTTCCTCAGAACGTCTTGGCTGATATGCTCTTCAGCCTATGTTGCAACCAGATGCCAAATACTAGCTCGAACATAGTGAAAAAAATGACGAAGTTGAGGATATTAGTCTGAATAACTTGTGGAATAATAAAATTTGATTATATCTGTATAATCATAAATAGTGAATACTTGGTGTATATGTTGTCTGGAACCATCTATTAAAACTGTTCCCAAAAACTGACTATATAAGTTTCTTCAGTTTTCTTTTTTGGGGAGGTATGGTTGGCTTGCTCTGAATGTATGTATGTATGTATGTATGTATGTATGTATGTATGTAATGCATGTACAAATGTACTAAGGGGGCTGAAGGGTTGAAAATTCAAGTATTTACTCCTTATTATGTCGACAAAAAAATGTTTTTATTATGTTTCTTGAAAATTTCCCTCTAAGTAGGTTTTCAGTGGGGGATGGGTCAATATGCAAAGTAAATTTATGCTAAATTTTTCCTTTTTTTTTTGTATAGATTGTTTGATTGGTTATGTTTAGACAAACAAATGATTCTGGATGAATATTGGAATAGAAATATATACAATGTATATGGACCATGTATTTGTGCATGTGAATGAGTACATAGATATCTCCCAGCGTGACTGATGAAAAATAATTATGGTTTCCTTGAATAATACTATGTTACAAGAGATAGAAAGGAAGACACTAACAAAATCAATAATGACAATAAGAAACAATAAATCTGATTCTGTTTTTAACCCACTATTCTCATCATTATAAAAACTGTTTCGTCACTCGATAGAAACCATCATGCAACCAATGTCTTTCAGCAGTATGCTTTGTTGGGGCTGATCAAATCTTCTAATGTTTCTCTTATTAGAGGAAACAGGTCTTGTTGATCAATTACAAAATTGGAAAAAGTGGTGATCACGGTGATCACTAGAGTCAGAATTTAAGAAAAAAACAAGCGTGACTGCAGCTGGACACAAACTGAGGGGTCAATTTAGCAAAAGCTTACATTGCAAATTGACCCCCCCCCCCAAAAAAACTATCTAGGATGGAAATTTACAAAAAAAACAGAATCTTATTCTCGACATAATGAGGAGTAAATGTTTAATTTTCAACTCTCTAGCTGGTGCAACCTTAACATTCAATGTATGCATACATACAAATATAGTCAGCAAGTCGAACCAACTTAAAAAATTGAAGAAACCTATATTGACAGTTTTGGTGACAGATTTCGTTGACTGTTTCTTACCATTATTATTTTTCTTTTCACTCAAGTACTGGTATCAGTGTGAATCAGAGCACAATATAACATGTTGAAGACAGATTGCACTTGATTTAAATGAAAATCTATATTGTTAAGAGGGACAATTTTTCTCCCTTTCCACAACAAAGCAATTACTTGTCAATAGCTTGGGTTACTTGGTACCCATATCCATTTTATGGAACCTGACTCTGAAAGTGAAATATATACTGGATATATATTTTGCAGTTACTATAATCAAGTGAAATAGTTCAGTTCAAGAAGATGGTATTTTAGCACTTGTATATAGTAATAGGTGGGTGCCTATCATTTTCATGGTTTTTAGTAAAACAGGTCAGTTAGTGTCTACGAATTTTAATCAAGGGTTTTAATTTACATTCAGTACTTTTCTAGAAACTTGGAATTAAATTTTTGTGCGATATGTGTAACATTTAAAATTCAGTTTTTGCCAGAACACAAGATTTGGCAAACCTTAGTTCATAGGACTTGGATGACATGATTCTTGATTAAAAATATATGGTCATGTGCAGAACCCCTAGAATTATGCATGTTAATGATAACACTTTTGAGGACCAGTTTATATATCAACTGAAATGATATGTTAAAAGCAGTAATTAAGCAATGATGACATCTTATTTTTTTAATTTATTTACAAATATGCTTCCTTTTTTGTACCGACCCACATACCTATATCACCACTTCAACTCAACTATCATGATTCACTTCATTAACCACAAATCCATAAATGATTCTGTTGAGATTGAATAACAATATGCCCTGTTGAATGACAATAAGTTAGGTCCAAAGTAAAACTTTCAACAAGGCTAGTATATCATAATTTTTGACCAGTACTTTCTTTCATTTTAGATTTTAGAGTTGCTTTATATCACGACTTGTTACTACTTCAACTTGTAAACATAAAAACCATAAACGATAATTCATAGAAAGAAACAGAGTTTTTAATCCGGATCCCAAATTAAACTGAATTGAAATAAATAGAATTTGAAAATATATGAAAAGAGATTTGATGAATAAAGATTGGTTTAAAAAGCAAAAATTTGGAAAGCTTTGTTAGAATGACTATTTTTAAAGGAACAGAATTTTTTATTTGATCAAGAAAGATTAAGTGAAACTTCTGCTCTGCCAATCTAGTTACCTTGTTATATAAATATCTATAGCTATTCTATAATAGCAAGGAAGTTTTTTCCTAATATTTTTATTATAGAAAATGATATCAAATGAAAAATATCTGACAAAACTCTTTTGTGATGCAATGAATAAGAATGTGGTGAAAAATGTGTGGTGGTTGGTGGGTACTTGGTGCTATTTCATTGTCATAATAAGATTTGAAAGAACTTTGCTTCCTACTATCATGCATTCATATTCCTGACAACATCTTAGCTTTAGACCAACAAATATCTGCTCCATTATATGGTATTAGTAACCTAAGGCTCTTTTTAATGTTGCAGAAAATAAATATTAAATGAACGTGGGAAACCAAGTTCAAGGTAATACTGAGTAATTTAAAGGCAGAAGAAAGAGATAGCCTAGAGCAAGGCTGAGGCTCATACTTTGTACAGAATGTAGAGCTGGCAGTAGGCCCTGGCCAGATGGAAAAAGTATCCACAGAGAGTGTTTTCTGCTACAAATAGCCTCACATCATTTTTTTAAACTGCTCATTGAGTATTTTTGTAAACAGTGTCAAATAAATACATATGATTGATGTATAAGTTGGATATATATATACACGTAAATGTAGTGCGTGTGATGTATTTTACCTAAAAGTATATTATGATGACATAGTTGATTCTTTGAACATTGGATCAGCAATTTGTTGAGAATGCGAGTTGTTCTTAAAAGTTTGCTTAGAAAAAGAATTTCTCAGAGAAATATTTCTTTGTAGAAATTGAATAGGCTAGGGTCACCATTGTAATGAAGAGTAATTGTTTGGAGAGAAATTAAATGATCATTTGACTATAGAAATGAGGTGATGCTCATAGTGTCTTTTGAATAGTTAACATGTGTAACACCCCCTATTCTTTTAGTTAGGAATTAAATATGAAACATGTATATTTGGATATTGCTTTGATAATTCTTTTGTCTACTAGAATAGAAGAATATGGGAAAGAGAAATGCAAGCACTTAAGCAAGGATATTTTATGATTACATTATGTGTAGATAGCCAGATACAAAGTGCACACTGAGATCATCTACATCTTCAAATGTATATGGAATGCATGGACACCGTACCAAGCTGAGAAACTCAAACAGATATTGACCAAAATTAATTTGATTCTATTTTTTTCTAATTTCATTTTGTTTAGTGCAAGGGTAATTCGGAAGCCAGCTAGCCATAACTTTGTGAGAAAATGCATTTACATTTTCTGCTAATTACACTGTATAAATTTCTTATTTCAAACTTAGTGGAAATTATTTAAAACCTTAATTTTGAAATTTGGACATGGAAAAAAGTTCAAGCTATTTCTAATTATTAGTGTTAGCCTGTTACAAATATTTCCTTGATAGACAATTTTTTGGTATTTGAAAAGTTTGCAATAATTAAAAATTGCAGAAAAATGCAAAAAAGTTGTACAATATTTTTGAAAAATGGAGTTATCAAGAATATGCAAAAAATTCACCCCAAATGCAAAAATGTCATTGTATTCATTAATGAAAAGTTTGAAAGAAAAAGTTTTAGTAAAAGGCTATTTGTGGCAGAAAACACTTGAACCTTCATGTGTGTGTTTATGACAGTTTTAGTATGTGTGTGGAGGTAAAAGTAGCAAACAGAATGCTAAACTAAGCATTGTTGCAGGCTACTGACTGTTGAGTAGTGAAATTCAAGCCAACAAGAAATGGCCACTTGATACAATATTATTGATGCTTGAGGAATTTTAATTTTGTGTTTGTTTTAATGAGTAATTTCTTTGCAACAGTGAAAATTTTACATGAGTGAATAAGTAATAATTGTATAAAGATAAGTTTCCAGTGGAATTGAATCAGTTGAAATCATATTCAGAGCCTCAATCAGAGACTTAGAAAATATATCATTGATCACAAAAGAAAAAAACTGAAATAAAACTGAAATATTAAGTTAAAGCTATTGATGAATTGCTAGCTGAGCTCATGGAAATATAACGGTGATTGACATTTAAGATTACCCATTATTTCATGCCCCAGTCCATCTCTCACTCTTTGCCAATATTTTCTCATTCTCTCCTTATTCTCTTCCAATCTTCATCAGCAATCCATGTTTTTATCTAAATATCATACAAACACGAGATTGGTTACATGTACAAAAAATATTTTCAACCTCTCAGGAAACTACCTGATATTCTTTTCTCCACTCTCTCGTCATACCTTCTTATTGAACTACCTAACTTTCTCTTCTGTCTTCTCTTTTTCCTACCCTTTTATCTAACTATCTGTCACCTGATTTTATTATTGAAAGCGTAAGATTGGAATGTAGGTAGGAATAAGTAGGACGATATTATAGATTATATCTCTATTTACATAAAACCCATTAAAAATGTGAACTACATCGGTGAATCTTCTACATTTATCATTATTTCCTAAAATTGATGTTCCCTACAATTTTCCATGGCCTGTGCAGGACCAAAAAGCCTGCAAGCAACTAGAAAGTTTGCAGTGTGCAGAAAATATCTTACTTTTTAGACAATCATTGATTTTTTCTTTAAAGTTCAAGAAACAAAGGCTAGTTACTTCTAACAAAAAGTGTATACTGAATGAAATGATTTATTCCATGGTTTTACTTTATTATTCATTCATTATTAACTGATCTTATATCATACGTGGCATTAAGATTTTACTGCATCGCATAATTTGTTTTTGTGCATGGTGGTGCAGTATATGATAAACACTGATTGCAAACTTTTTTTTTCCTTATTTTTACCAATGAATTTGGAAGAGGTATATGTGTTCACACGTTCTGTCTATCTGTTCACTCAATGTCTCCAAAAGTTCTCAATGAATTTCAATGACTTCTTATGGAAAGATGGATCATAGGCTTCTCCTGGTATACCAATGACAAGATCAGAATGTTGTCTCATGAGTGGATACTAATGACAAACCTTAACAACTTTTGTCTCCTATCCTTCTTTTCTTCAACTTCTGTTATTAAAGAATTGTATGAATTTGGAATTCAAAAAGAGGTTGCTTGCATTGATTGTTATCTTTGTTTGTTTGTATGAAGATGCTCTGAATTGCAGTTAAGCAACAAATTTCCAATAATGCAGCTGAAACATGGAACCTAACTAGAAGATTGCCCCCCCCCAATCTGAGAACAATGCAACATGCACAGGAGAGAAACATATTCAACATCACATGGAGAGATCATAAGACAGCACATTATATAAAAAAACAAACAGGAGTCAGAGATATTATAGAAACCGTTAGAAAACTTGAATGGCCCTGAGCAGGTCATATTGCCAGAATGGCAGACAACTGCTGGATATCACAACTGAAACATGAATCCCTAGAGATCATATGCAAAACTGTGGCCAACCAAAAATAAGATGGCATGACAAACTAGACAAGTTCAGAAAGCATTTACTGCATATTGGCAATGATAGTGAGGTCTGGCAAATCTTGGAGAAGATCAATGTTCAACGACAACTCCTACAAGACTGATGATGATGATGATGATGATGATGGTGGTGGTGGTGGTGGTGGTGGTGGTGGTGGTGGTGATGATGATGATGATGATGATGATGATCTCAGTATCTTATCCATCAATTATGTATAATCCTTATCTAATCATTGTTTCTTCATGATCCTTTTTTTGCAGATCAGTATTGAAGCAAACTGAACATGATATTTCTTTCTGTTTATGATTTTTAGATAATGGGAAAATAAAGTCTGTATACTGATAACCTTTCCCTATCAAAATGACACTGAGAAACCTAGGCTATGTTGACAAAGCAGTGGTGAAAGAGATAATGAAACTTCTGATTGCATTTGTCTGTAGGTTTCAGAGTAACTTGGATGAAATACACCAAAAGTAGGCTGATGACACTATGACAAAGATAACCAAATGTGGAACTTTATTTCTAATTCTTTACTTGGCTGGAGTTATCTTTTGAGCCTATCATTTTCATAGCTGTCACTGCATTGCATTAGAATGCTGTTTATCTTCTCATATTTCATCTTCTCAAAATGTGCGAAAGAATTCAAATTAAGTATGTGTTATTCTAAGCCTAGTTTAAGATGCTGAAACCTGAATTGATAACAAATGAATTATCATTTTCAGATCTCGCATTTTTATTTCTCTTTTTAAATAAGCATTTACACTATTAGAACAGTGATCCTTGAATAGCTTTCCACCACTGTGTTTAGGTGGGTGCATTATATATTCATGCAGGCACATATGCATCCATGAATATACTTCAGCAGTAATTCAGAGGCATTGACCTATGTCAGTTTAGTTTGGCTCAAGGCCACAAGCTCGAAGCATAAAGAGGATCAAACTTACTACAGCAGCTACCTATAGTGTGAGAAAGCTTCATCATCCCGAACATGGGTGCGAGTGTATCCAATTGGAAATAGAAAATATTTAGAAGTTAAAAAGCACTGTGAACTTATAGTGTACAACAGATATCAATTCAAAGGAAGAAAAATCATGATTATTTTCATTTTATTACGTACAGATTTTTTCAAACTGTTGTCCTCATCTCGGTTCATCTTTTGAACACACTATTTCAGCCATTGTACCCTATGGCCTTCATCAGGTGGGT
Organism: Thysanoteuthis rhombus; assembly: GCA_963457665.1. Classification (NCBI taxonomy): domain Eukaryota; kingdom Metazoa; phylum Mollusca; class Cephalopoda; order Oegopsida; family Thysanoteuthidae; genus Thysanoteuthis; species Thysanoteuthis major. Next base: position 51,004,502 of record OY735202.1, read on the forward strand.
ATTGTAAATGAGGAGAGCTTAAAGTGCAAGGTCCATGGGCCCCCATCAAAGCAGTTAGCAACGTTCAGTATCTATAATGTCAGTCAACTTTCTAGACTGTGTTAAGTATCCTACTTATACAGTGACGAAGATGAGACATGTCTTCTACTCAGGGAAGACAGCCGGCCACTGACACAATAGTGACTACATTACAATAGACAGATAGTTAGAATTACTGATGACTATGCCAGGAACTTGTCATCGAGACAGTAGGGACATTTGTGGATTAGCTTCACAAGTGCTTTGAACATTCTAATGTCTTCATATGACAAGTATTGGTTCCTATTTCTTCTTGGTCAAGAATAATAATATGATCAGAGTTGGGAAAATTAGAAACTGTCAACGTAGGTTTCTTCTGTTTTTGAGTGATTCTGGCTGGCTGGTTATCTATACATGTATGCATGTAGGTGTCACATGAACAGGCTATACCAATGGAGCTACAGGGCTGAAAATTTAAGCATAGACTCCTTATTTTTTTTTTTTGAAAATTTTACCAAATTTTTTAAAAACCTGATTTTATGCAAAATTGGTCATTTAGTTTGAGTCGGGCAGGATTTACCATTGTTTTTTGAAAAATTGGACTATTTGGAGATGCAACAATAGGTAAGAGAAGTAACTTAGTTATTGATCATTCCTTTTTCTAATTTAATACTGAATCACCCCCAAACAGCATACTGCAAAACAATATTGGTCATGCAATGGTTTCTATTGAGTGACTAACCAGACCTGTTTTGTTTTATATTTGAGAAATGGAATCATTGAGTAGCAGGTGTTTAAAGAGTTTTGGAAAGTTTAAAATTTTACTTTGATTTTTTTTTGACAGTATAACAATAATCAGGCAATTGAGAAAGCGTTTATTAATAACAAAATATATTGAGATCTTTTTATACAAAAACTTGGTTGAACAAGTTCTCTCATTTTTGTTATTATAGTCACAACATTTCAGCTGTTGTATACGTTGACTTCTCCCTAGAGTCTGTTGTATTTGGTAACTTTCTGAGAATTTTTGACTAAACCCTTCAATTCACATTGGTAGATAAGGAATCATTACTATACCTTAATCTATTCATACTAGTATTCTCATATTGGTTTTATGGTCAGAGAGTTTTGTATCCTTCAGGTCTCTTCAGGTGTTCTTCGTAGTTGATAACCTTCAGGGAATTTCGAACCAAATCTTTTTCTCAATCCATAGGGGTGAATTGTTCTCATTTCATTGTCCATGCAAGGGGATATTTTGTATAAGTTAATCACTCTTAGTTGACTGATGCTGAAATTGATTGTGATGCTGTTCTTTACTTTTTCCACTGAACAAGAGTATGTGACTTATACTGTTCAACTGAGAGACTGAACTCACAAACATCAGGTAACTATGAAACAATGGCCCAGTGAATAAAAGCATTGGTTTAGTGCAACAAGTTGGATTGGATGGATAACAGAATGAAAACAATTTACCCCCAAGAATTGTTTAAAGGATTCCATTTGAAATTCCCAAAAGGTCATCAAATGTGACAGAATCCTGAAGAGCTTAAGGGTACACTGGCTGAAATACTGTGACTACAACAATCAAGATTGAGCCAGTAGTCTGAATAGATCAATGTGTAATCTTCATTATAATGATGGTAAAGTAAGTATTTGTAACCAAAACTACTGGTGATATAAGAAGGTTATTGCTGATGTGTGATGAAACTGTGTCTGGGCATTTTGTGACGATTGTCTTGCTATCAGACGGACATTTTAGGTTTTACTTATGAATCTGTACATTTATTGTCTCAAAATATTTATATTCCCTACTATGAAATAAAAAAACTTAATCATAAGTTGATTTGAAGTAAATTTCCTGCTATTCTTTGGGGATGCTTTTGAATCTATATGTTTATTGTCTCAAAATATTTATATTTCATATTGCAAAAAAATTAAACTCAATCATATGTTGATTTATTTTAGTAACTTTGGTCAGTATTTTATGTGATCATGTAGAAATGCTTCTCTCAAATATTCTGATGATATTAGAAATGTTACCATTATTAGAAAAAACAAGCATCAAATAACAATGCAGATTGAATTTCATAATAACATTTCTGAGAAGTTATTGTTGCAGTATAAAATTTCGATTATCATAGTGGATGATTTTTGGTGATGCAGTCATAAAGACTCCATACACTTTATCTCCAATATTTGAAGCAAGTTGGTATAAAAGATTAGTTTACTATCACATAACATGAATCACTAACACACAACCTCACATATATACACTGCATATTCATCAACAGTTTTTTCTCCATAACATTGTCACTAGATTCAAGTATATATACACGCACAAAACCCTTCTCATTTTCAATTCCTATGCACAACTCAGCTGAACTCTGAACCCAACATATTTCTTCATTTTGCCAGTAAAAGATGAGAATTTAGAACAATAATAATAATAATGTGTTACCTCCTCTCAAAATCTTTTTATTCATATATTTTATCATTTTTTTCATTTGATGTTTGACAACTGGAGAAACCATTTTCCTTTTTCCTAATTTTTGAGTTTCCATACTGTGTATCAAATTCGCTTATATTTCAATGTTCATCTGCATCACTCTCAGAAAACTTTATAATGATATAATGAGAATTCCGCAGAATACTATGATGGAATATAATCTGACAGATGCTGTATTTTGCCGAAAGTAATCTAGACTAATGTAGAGGAATTCATCATATCAAACTAAATTATATAGAAAGAAATTGGTAAGTTTTATAAGCAAAATTTTTACTTCAATCAAGGCCTCCAGGGAATTGTGTTGCATTATTGCAGTCTATTAGGGTTCTAATCAATCATGACAGGAAGTTTACAGTATAAGCCATCAGCTGATTCACTAGATCTTGCCAAAGAGTTAATTGAAGGTAAGTTACACTGAGGCTCTTAGATTTCAGAGGTATAAAATTGAATATTAGCAGTATTCTGTACTTTGATTAGCAACTCAAGGCCTCTTTAATTTGGTCAAAGAGAACAGTTAAAGCTTAGGATTTCAAGGTCCCTGATACATTAAGCTGAATTTAATAGGCCTAAATTCACAACATTTTAACACAAAATGTTCAATCTTCAAACCATTGACCAACACGGAAATGGAATGGTACAAGCTGGTGTGTTCTTGTAACTGAGTTATTTACCTTGGCCAATGAAGAGGAATATTTTTTTATACTTTGATGCCTATGATTTAATGATTCTTAATTTTGTTTCTCTTTTAGGGAACAGAGTGGACGTCAGCATATAAAGGAACTGAATAAATCATTATCAGAAATTCATAAGGACAGGGAAAAAGAGTTACAGAATCGAAATGAAATGATCGCTTACTTGAAAGACCAAGTTCAAGAGATGAAAGCCAAGACAATTATGGAGTCTAAATATGTAAATAAATGTGCAGAAGTTGGTGTTGCACAGACATTAAAACAGCGAACACTGCAGGAAGAAAGTCATAGAAAGGAGATTGATGTAAGTACTGACAGTAGATTTTTCCTGTAACTATAGTCTATCTTCAATTTTCATTAGTAATTTTAAGTAGTTTCTGTCTGTAGTTTCTGGATAGGGGACAATCATTATGTTAAGTTTCATATGGACCTTTGTACTCTCTTGGCTTATTTTTGAATATTTTTCAGCTGTTTTACCCCATGGCTATCTTCATGTGATTAGTTGGGGTATTTTCAGGGCCCCACCTCAGCGATCGTTTGGAATATCGACATTTCACTGTCATATATCAGGTGTGGTTGATTTTTTGTTTCTAACACAGTTGCTGGTCCTCACTTTGAGATTACCATAGGGTACAATGGTTGAAAGGTTGTGATAAAAAAATGAACCAAGATAAGGACAAAAGTCTATTTGGAATCTTACATAATAATTTTGACCAGATTTTCTTTTCATTTTCATTATTGCTTTTAATCATGGCAATCAGGGTATTTTGCATTACACAGGTGTTATGTAAGAAGATAGTTATATGACTAAATTATAATCTTACCTGCAGGAAGATCTGTGTGGCCAAATTGGTAAGGTATCGTTGAATATCAGATGGGTTCTGAAAAGATAAAGTTCAATTCTCTTCAGAGGGTACTTTTTTTTCTTCCTTTAATAGTGCACACATGTGCATTTTTAAACATTTATAAATTTATTAGCAAGATCCACAGAAATTACATTGCATATCACTGCTATTTAGTGACAAAGACACAAAGTTCTTTATGTATCTTTTATTATAATTCACCAAAAGTCCGTCTGTCTATATTTCTGCAACAGTCCAACATAAAAAAACAGACAAAATGAACCCATGAAATTTTCTGTGTACAGCAGCAGGTTTTTAGCAAAGCAGAATTTTTCTGAAGCAGAATTTTTCCAAAATTGTAAAAAAATGAAAAATAAAAAAGTCACTAATTCATTTATTTTCTGTTAAGAACAACTTCAGGTACCTTTTTCTGTGATCGTAAAAAAATTCTGAAAGTAACAAAAGAATTAATTTTCTTTTAAGCATACATCTATTCTTCAGAAATTGTAAAAAAAGAAAAAGAAAATTCTAAAAATCACAAATATCACTTTTTACAAACAAATCAAATTAAACACTATCAGATTTCCATCTATCTATCTTTCTGTCAAATCAATTATTTTCTTTTAAAAGCAATTTATGCCACCTGTTTGGGGGAAATTTAGTATAGTTTTAACAATACAGAAAAATTAACAATATTACTTACAGTATTAAAGAGTGTTTTTTCCAGTGATAATTTATATACAATTTATGTATATATATATATATATATATATATATATATATATATATATATATATATATGTATGTATGCATGTATGAATGAATTATAAATTGCGTTATATTTTATAGAAACTTATTTGAGATGATCTTCCATCATTACATGGTTAATATATCAGTCGCCCAAACCAATAAATAAAATTAAAATTCCCCTGTGTGATTTGAAATCAAGACCAAGTGATAGGTAGGTAGCTCTCTACCTAACTGAGCTAAACTGACTAGTCTTATATATCTATGAATTTATTTATTATAAATACTATACAAATATTGTAGTAATCATCTTCACTTGGAATAGAAGTAGGAGTGGAATTTTACCCTGCAGCAGCCTGGCTTGTCTGTGTTCCTTAGTGTTTCCCAACTCAATCAGTTTTTTTTAATAAAATTATCCAGCTTTATGTATGTTGAACTTAGTTCAATTCTCTGCATTCAATTATACCAAAATGTCAATATATTTGAAATCTTGTTAGTAGTACGATTGACACAAAATATTAGATTGGTGCAAAAATAATTGCAGTTTTTCGCCATTAACTTTAAAGCAGCTTAGAATAAAAGTTATCAATGAAAATAAAACTTCCTCAGAAGCTACATGTTTTTGCCAACTAGAAATGTCCAATTATTCTGGAAGCATAGAATTCTGGGTCCTGGAACCAATTAATTCTTTGAGATGTTTTGAGCGGCTTAGTTGTTGGAGACTTTCCCTTGCAGGAAGTGGTCAAAATGGTGGTAGTGGTCTGATAAGTGGGGTAGAGTTTTGTAGCCTAGTTCGTTCAATTGTCTTCAGGGTCATTTGTGTGACATGCAAGCTTTTTTGCTATTCATCCTAAATCATTCATGTGACATTGAGCTTTTTGGCTTTTCCAATTTGATACAAATGTTAAATAACTGTTGAATAGTCAATGTTTAGCTCCTCTGCAACCTCTCGAGATATTCTCCATGGATCCGCTTCAATAATGATCCTCAATTAAATATCGATCACAGAAGGATGTCCATATCTCCAAGGCACAGTCTCCATTTTTAAATTTTGGGAACCAATGTTGAGCTGTATATTTGTTGATGGTCCCCTGACCAAAACCTTGGTTGATATTACAACAAAATTACTTGAATTTTCTCTTTTCTATCTTTAATTCAACAGTCTCAGATAAACCAGAATAAATAGTGAAATATGTTCAGCTTAAGTAAATAGAGCAAAATTCACACTTCCAAATGTTATGTTCCATGAACATAGTTAAATATCAGTTTATTCCAATATGAGCATCAAGGTTTAAAATTGCAAAAAATGCAATCGTTTTTGCACTAACCTAACACTAAAACTATTAAAAAAAAAACCCCAAAACACCTTAATAAATTCCTAAATAATGCCCTTAAAGAATAAAAAATGAAAACTTCCCAATATCCTGTCAATCAATGGAATACCTATGTTATCACACAGTTATTTTTGTCTTATACATTCTCAAGATTAAACCTGTATATCAAATGAACTCCCAGAAGTGCCAACATTCCATCAAGTACAGTCGCCCTACTGATAGATTGCACTCATCTTCTATTTCATGATTGTGTCAGAAACTGTCAACATAGGTTTCTTCAGTTCTCAAGTCGGGCTTGCTAGCTGGCTATGTTTGTATGTATGATGCTTATACGCTGCACTGGATCCTTGTTATGTCTATAAACAACATTTTGTTTTGTTTTTTGTTTTTTGTTTTTTGTTTTTTGTTTTTTGTTTTTTGTTTTTTGTTTCAATTCCTTACTGAGATCAGTTTACAATGGAATCTTATGCTAGGTTATTGCCTTAGTTTGTGTCTGGCATTATGCATGTTTTTAGTGATTGCTGCCCAACAAAGGGGGAGGAAAGTAACTTATTATTGATCCCTTCTTTCTACAATTTTTTTCATTGATCACCTCCAACATGGTATGTTGCCAAAAGATATTGGTCAGGTGATGGTTTCTATTGACTGACTCATCAGACCCATTTTATTACTTTTTTTTCCAAGAAGTAATAGTAAAACAAGCCTGGCTGCTACATGGTCAAACTCCACTCTTACTTCTATTATAATGATGATTACTACAACTTTTTGTATTGTATACATGATAAATAAAAGATTATAAAAATGTAATTTATAGTATAAATGTATTCATTTATTAGAATTGAATAAGCCCTTGATGCATTTCTAAGATAAATCTTATTGACATGTATCACTTAACAGTTTAGTTCAGTTGGTAAGACATCAGCCTACCAATCAGTTGGTTGTGATTTTAAAACATGGTAAGGAAATATTAATTTCATAAATGTATTTATTTATTAAAGTGAATAATAAGCCCTTGTGTATCTATAACATAAATTTTGGTAGATATGTAAGACTTCTCATTTATGTTCTTAGTAGATATACGTATCTTTAGCAAATAACAACAATCATTTGTAAATAGCCACAATTATGAAACTTCTAATAGAAATGGGTTCTGGGAACATGGTAATGCTGGGTTTTGGGAACTAGGTAAACTGTAATGTCACCAATAGTAGATACTGGAGATACAAAATATTAGGAAATTGAGAAGGAGGTACACACTGTAACCCCCATACCCCAGCCTCCATTTCCATTACCGATGATGATGTAAGTCTTGGGTAATTTCTTCCAGAATCACTGCTTACTGAAGGCATTATTAATGACAGGTTTGGTTAGTCGCTTAATAGAAATCGGCACTTGAGCAATGTGTTTTGGCAGCTGATATGTTGGGGGGATCAATCAAAAATTAGAATAAGGGATCAACAATGAATAAATTATCCTTCTCATTGGATCACTAGAACGTTAGAGTTTTCATAAAAGCAGACACAAACTAGTAACCAATTTAGCATAAATTCATATTGTAAAATGACCCCCTGACTAAAAACCTTGGGGGAGGGTAGAAAAAGAAGAAAACTTTTTTTCTAGGCATTATAAGGAGTAAATTTTTAAATTTTCAGCCCTCTAGCTCCATTGGTGCAGTCAAGCTTGAAAATTAAAGAAACTCATTTCGACTGTTTCAGTGACAGTTTTGTTGATGGCTTCTAATTTTGAAGATATTTCTGGTTTTCTGTCTTCTTAATGTAATTTGAATTGCGTTCATGGGCCTTGATATTCAGATCAACATGACTATTAGTGAGAAATTTTGCAAATATGTATTGATAATTTTGGATAAAAAGAATACATATTTCTGTAACTGAACATTCACAGTAGCTTTAGTTATTTGCATAAATAGGTCAGATGTATTTGAACAGGCATATTTTTTGTATACAAAACTGTATCTTGTACTGTTGAAATTCGTTATTTCCAACCAATGCTGCTTATAGTATATAAAAACAACATGATTTATTCCTAGAAAATTTACAGTACTGACTGTACTGGATATAACTTGTTTATCTTCATTTTTTAAACCATTTTATATTTCATTTTGAATAGAATTAAAGGAACAAGTCTGAGTTAAACAGCATTTTATTCTTAAAAGTGAAGTTCAAAATCGGAATAAAAGCCTCAAAATAACAGCATGAATCTTTTTGTGAGGGAGCACAAATTTAACAATCTGCTGGGGGTACTGTCAGATCTATTGTCGCTACAGCACTCTTGTATTATCTAAAACTCTCTTTTCATCTCTCAGACTCTCAGACCTAACATGCACATATGTACATTGATGCGAGTAAGCATGAATATGTAAATATATACATATTACATGTATGTATATCAGTAGAATGAACACTTTGTCTGACAGAATGTGATAATTATAAAAATATATTACATACATGTGTATTTAAATATATGTGAACAAGCACATAATTGTCTGGTTGGGTATAGGGTGTATGCATAAATACAGTCCAATGGTAATTTACTCTAGTAAAATGACAACTCGCACGAAGGATCTATTTTTCTAAATCTGTTGGCTCATATGAGTGAGAATTTATGTGAGCACACCTATACCCAAATACATACATACAAATATACACACACTCAAGTTCATTAAAAACTATCCACCATGCAATCACAAGTATTTTTTTTAAAATGCAAAATACATTATTAAAAAGAATTATGTGCATTTTTTATCAGATATAAACTTAAGGTTTTGCTGTGAAAATGGTGATAGCTTGAAGAAAGACAATGTAATCTATCGGTACCAAATGAGGCTATATCTCTAGACAAGTATACGTGATATGAGTTCAAATTGGACAGATATCTTACCATCATTACCGATGCATATATACATACTAGTGGGGATTCCGGTGTTGCCTGGGGATCAAATAACTCCTTTCACATCCCTTGCTGGCCCATGCACACTCCCACAAACAATTAGGCATTATTTCCTCACTAATGTTGCCAACTTGAGGTTTGTTTTTCCTTATAAATGAACTTGATTCCTTGTTTGTACTTTCATATCATTTTTTGCTGGCGATGTGCAGCAAGGGCAAGAAATAACTACACATTTAACAGTAAAGAAATAAAACATGTTCATTAATATATGTCTTTTTACTCAACACAATCACGTTAGTGGGGGTGGCACGAGCAAAAAAAATGGATTGAGTATATCGAATATACTAACTGGCTGGATGTGCAATTAAATCTTGGCATGGGTATTGCACACCTTTGGGCAGGTTCGCATAGACCCCTCGGTAGATCTGCATAGACCCCCCATGCATCCTCAGACCGGTCGACATAGTCTGTGCAGCTTTTCCCGTGACTGCTATTGAAATGTTTGAAAGTAGAAGTTTGTGTTCAAGATTCTCATAATATAAAATTCATTATTTTCTGAGTGTTGCACATACATAACGACTGGAGTCTCAATTGGAGTTTGTGACAAAATCACACCTTTCAGAGAAATATTTTCCCATTTCAGTAATTATAGATAACTTTTGCTGATGGAAGAATGTATCTTTAAAAGGTGTAATTTTAATCACAAGCCCCAAATAAGACCATCCATATGTATGTATGCATCAAAACACAGCAAATATTTACATAATGTTGATAAAACTCACGAAAGCCTATGTAAAGTTAATAAAATAGGACAGTATATATTTAAAGAGGTACAATTTTAATCAGAAACCCTAAATAAGACTCCTATCAGTGTATAATACATTTCTATCTAGTTTTATCTGTCACTCTCTGGCAAATCCTTTCCATGCAGCAAGTAGTTGCACCATTCAAATATTGAAAGCAACATTGGTGTGAATATTCAGTAAAACAAGTCTGGTTAGTCACTCAATAGAAACTGTCATGTGACCAATGTCTTGCTATGTTGGAGGTGATCGATTAAGAAAATCGGCAAAAGAGGTAATCAACGTATGAATTAAATCTCTCCACTTTTGTTCAGTGACGATCACTGAATTTTAGAAAAAACAAAAAAAAATGAATGCTGGTGGCCACAAACCAAGGTACCAAGGTTGCAAAAACTGTAAATTGCCCCCCCCCCCAAAAAAAACTATTTTCAGAGGGAATTTTTAAAGAACATAACAACTGTTTTTTTTTTCTTGGTATAAAAAATAAATGTTTAAATTTTTTGGCCCTCCAGCTCCATTGGTGCAGCCTGTCATATGATATATACAAACAAAGCCAGGCAGCCAGCCAGACTCACTTGAAAACTGAATAAACTGATTTTGACAGTTTTTGCAGACAATTTCTAATGTATGCACTAAAATGGAAGATTTTGGATGTTTTAAATATATTTTTATGATTATAAAAACTGAAGAGATATTGTTAATATCCAGATGATTACTTGATTCTTTTATATTCAATGGACGAAATTGTTGGTAGTAAAACTGTGATTATGTAACTTAAAACATACAAGGAAATCTTTTTACTAATTCTAATAATCAGGTCTAAAAACAAAATAACTTTATTCATATATTCATATTGCCTGTTCAATGATGCTCAATATCCAAGAGATAGAAATAAAAACTGTAACATACCTTTTGCTTTCAAGAGAGCCTTCATTTGTTGAATAGAAAACCAATGATATCTATTTATTATTTGCTATGTATGAATGCCTATTGAATTGCTGCATTCATTTCCATTGCAATTTCAATCTATCAACAAGAAAAGATCTCCATTTTTACAAGTTAATGTTGCAGAACTAATACACTCAACCTAATGTATTTGAATTTAGTACGTGATTATAAAGAAGATTGCTAATAAGTGTTGGCCTGAGGATCCCTGGCAGCCAAGGCAAGCTGATTTCATTCCCTTTTCAAGTATAAAAAATCTTATATTCCTAAAAAGATCCAACTTCAAATTGGGGAATTTTCTCATTTTGACTGTTTGATTTATTCATTTTTCCAAGTCCTACTATCTCAAACACATGGTAAGCATCCCTGTGCACATGGCACCCTGGGCTACTGCCTGTTTGTCACAATTTAGTGCTGGCCCTGCTGCTAATGCTGTTCTCATCACTCTTATAAAGAATGTGTTTTGATCTCTTCATAACACATTTATGATTTGTTATAGAACGTGTTAAGAGTTTTTCATGCCAATACTCATTGACAAATATACAGTAAATGCACTTCCTCTATAAACAACCAGATTGTATCAGAGGTTCTAGCAACTGATTAACTTATGCACAAGCGAAAAAAGTGCATCCTGTATACTGGAAGAGATTGTTTAATTTTGGAAATTGGGAAATATCATTAATTCTGTTGTTGATTAATTCTGATCTGATTATTATGGTACCTACTCTTCCTTTGGAGTTTCAGGACAAAGAATTTTTCATGCTTCCTAAGACAAAAAGAGAATAGACAGACAGGTCTGGTCAGTCACTCAATAAGAACCATCACACAAACAATGCCTTTTGGCTGTAGGGCATGTTGGGGATAAGCAATTAAAAAAAATGGAAAAACCTTACCATTTGCTGGGTAGTGATCATTAAAAAAGCTTGAATTTTCCCAAAACAAGATGAATGCTACCAGACACAAACTAAGGGACCAATTTAGCATGGAATTACGTTGTAAATTGACCCCCCTTTCCTTCTAAAGGAGGGGGAAAATGAAAAAATATATAGTAAGGAGTAAATGTTTAAATTTTGAGCCCTGTAGCTCAATTGGTATGGCCTGTATGTGCAATATATACATACATACAGACTTATATATATACATACATACATACATACATACATACATATATAGCTAGCAAGACCAACTTAAAAACTGAAGAGACCTATGTTGACAGTTTTGGTTGATGGTTTCTAATAGATGAGAAGAACAAGGAAATGGTTCCATTGACAGAATTCTTCCTGATCAGTAGATTCCTTGAGACAAAGGATGAAACCAGTAATATCCTCCACCCCTTTCTATCTTTTGGTGGCAGCTTATGCCTTTCGATGATGTCAAACCTTGTTTGGTGAGCATGGACTAAAATGAGTCATCCATTTGACCGTCCTGTATTTCATTCATAGGACTGCTGTCATCTGACTATACTAGTTCTCTTCATCAGTAAGCTTTTTCCAGTTAATGGCATGACTTCAAAGGTAATATCTTTCTCTGATGTTCCAGCCTCGGCTCCAATCCCAAACTCCAAGAATTGTCTCTATTCTTACACTGTCTCTTTGAAACCAAACTTGCTTGTGTGGTTCAAAGTAAGGCACCATTCCAAATTGCCATTTATTCAAGATAAGACACAATGATTTTAACAATTGCACACTCAAGGGTCCTACACTGAGCTGCTAAATAATGATCACCCCAAACTACACACACACACATATACATATATATATATATATATATATATATATATATATATATATATATATATGTATATATATTTACTATCAGCGGTACCCAACATTGCCTGGGTGTCTAATATATGAAAGCATTCATTCAGTGTTGAAGCTAAACAACTTGACTGAATTAATAGAATCACCTGTGTTGATTCTATCGCTTCCTGTGTTCAAAAACTGTAATTATAGCAAGTAGCATTTTTATATGTAAAATTTAGTAATTAATCAAAGAAAAAACCTATATAGCAATATCTGATGTCTAGATGGAAAAATATAATCAAAATGTAGACTTTTTTATAGGAAAAACTGAGTAAAGAAAAAGTCTATAGACATGTAAAAAATAAAATGTAAATAATGAAACCAGCAAAGCAATATCCAATGTATGGACATCAACATGTAAAATTGAGTTAAAGAAACCTTAATATCAATATCTGATGTGTAGACATAAAAATATAGTTAAAAAGAAATAATCTAAACAGCTAATTGTAAAGGACTGTCTTTGTCAAATTTTTAATACACATAGCTTTTTTTATAAGAAAAATTGAGTTAAAAAAGTTGAAAACGTATCTAAATGAAAAGAAATCTAAATACTTGGTCATGGAAAGATTGAGCTTCAGAAACATACTTCTTGATTTCAGTATTTCAAAAGTACAGGATTGATTAGGATGCAATAAAGCTAATCTCCAAATAGGATATGATTATTTTAGAAATATTGGATGTGGTAGCATGTGGGTAACATCCCCAGTTATGATGCGATTAGCTGTTCTGACGCTTCTATTCAGAAATTGACTTTTCAGCCCTGACTGGAGATTGAATAATTCTAGATGAAAATATCTAGAAACATCTAAATACAGGAATAGAATTACTTTATTCTTTTGCTTATAGGTGAAAACACACAAACAGAGGAATACATAGAAGTTTCATCAGATATCAACCTGACAGGGGGTCTGAACCAGGTTTTCTCTGTTCATGCATTATTCTAGGTTGCATTTGGGTCTCCGTGCAAAAAATGGTTGAGATTTATTGAGATATGGCAATCCTGTTTCAAGACAAACACCAAACTTTCACGCTTATCATATATATATATATGTATATATGCACACATATATATATAAATATGTATACATATGTATATATGCACATACACATGTCTATATACACACACACATATATATATATATATATATATATATATATATATATATACACATATACATACATATGTATATACATATACATATATATGCACATACACATGTATATATATACACACACACACACACACACACACACATATATATATATATATATATATATATATATATGCCACCAATAGGTGAGTGATACATTAATTGTTTATTCTATTTACGTTGATTATGGCGAGTGATACATTAATCATGTGATGACGGAAGATCATTTCAAATAAGTTTCTATATAATATAACGCAATTTATGATTCGTTCTGTTGAATCACTTATATCCATTTCTTAATACATAACTGTCACATTGAAAGAGATGAATAAACAGAAGATAAAAGAGATGAAAATTTGGTGTGAAAACAGTCATTTGGTCCTTTGTATTACCGCAGGCTGTTTAGCTCAATGGTAAGAGCATTGCTATGTTGAAGCAGTTACTCCATCAGTCACAGTTTTGATTCTGCTGAAGCCCTATTTTCTTCAAGTGTTTTTTCTATGTACATTATCCAGGCTAATTGATACATTAGCCATCTAATGGCAGAAGATCATTCCAGATAAGAGTTTCTATACAGTATAACACAATTTATAATCATATATATATATATATATATATATATATATATATATATATACAGCTCAATTCAAAATTATATCATATCCATTATAGAAGACAGCAAAATCATAATTAATTTTTCTAAATAATTTATAATGCAGTGTCCATAAATTCAGTACTACTACCATAGGCATATTGTCTGGTCATCAGACTTGAACCTTTGAACCTAATTAATGAAATTGATGGTTGGTGCAGAAAAAAGTGCTTTAGTAGCATGTATTACACTGATTTCAATTATGGACTTCATATTTTTGAAGTATTGTATTGTTCCTTTGATTAAAGGACGTTTTTTTGACTCGTGGAGTTAGTCTAAGATATATTAAAAGTGGTAGCTTTTCTTCTGGAAATATATTTAATAGCTCATAGTAAATATTACCTGAAACTCAGGTGCTAAGGGCTTTGACTGCCACCAAAGAGGAAATGGTGTCAAACTTAGCATCTTCGGGAATGAGTCAGCCTGAAACAGCAGTACATATGAAGATTAATCAATCTTGTGCCTCAAAACTTCTGAAAAGAATAAAGGATCAAGCAACATTTGTACATAAAAGGTGCTCAGGACGTCCACGCTTGAGCACTCCTTGACAAGACCAAAACCTGCTGAATATTTACAAAACAGGCAAAGACACTTCTTTGTCCATTTTGAAACGGAAGTGGAGTATACAATGCTCTAGGTCGACTATTAGATGAAGACTAAAAGAATTTGGACTGGTAAGTGCTTGTAAGGATAAGAAACCTCTCTCTACTAAACATATACAAGGCAGATTAGACATTCGTGAGAAATACAAGTTGTAAACTGTAAAGGATTGGAGAAAAGTAATTTTCAGAGGGGATGCAACATCCAATATGCTCACAGAAGTGGAAGCCATAATATCTAAAGGAAAAAACTGAAAGATTTGAAAACTTTGCATTAAAATACA
>OY735202.1:51024780-51104780 GCA_963457665.1 Thysanoteuthis rhombus
AAATTCGTTGACCTAGCTAAATGTAGTGGTCTACTTTGTCCGGCTTTGCATTTTTGATTTTGGTCCTAATGCTTCACTCACATCTATATAAACTCCTCCCACTTTCCTCTGCTACTAAAAAAAAACAGCAAACACCCACAATACACACTGTCATTTCTCATTTCATTCCTTCACTCAAACATTTGTTTGCAACAGTTTTCTGGATTACTTTGTGCTTTTGAAAAAGCTATTGACACTAGCAAAATGCATCAGACCTCTTCTTGTCATAACAAAAACACTTGTTTTTCTTGGTTCTTTCCACTTTCCACATTGTCAAATTACCATCATATATATATATATATATATATATATATATATATATATATATATATATATATATATATATATATATATATATATATAATGACTACATTATTTCATTCAAAACTCTATTTGAAATGACCTCCTGTTGTAACACAGAGAATGTATCACTTGGCCAAGACAGTGTAAAAGAATAAAAGTTGAAGAAAATGGGGTGATCAAACCTGCAACTGATTAGGTAACCACTTTAACCTAGCATCACTCTTACCATAATATAATTGTCCATGCTTAGAAACAATAGTGCAGACATAGACAGTGAATGAAAACGGTTATTCGTGTCTTTGCCTTTCCACAGCCTGTTTAGCTCAATGGTAAGAACAATGTGATAATAAAAGGGCTACCTAATCAGTCATAGGTTTGATCACTGCAGCAGCCACATTTCTTTAATCATTTATTCTTATTTACGCTGTATAGGGCGAGTGACACATTTTCTGTATTATAATGGGTGGTCATTTCAAATAGAATTTCAAATTAAGTAACGCATTCATGATTATTCTGACAGATTATACGTCCATTTCTTAATATGTATATACATAAATATATATATATATATATATATATATATATATATATATATATATATATATATATATATATATATATATATATGTATAAGGATTAATAAACCTCACCACCAAAAACTTCACTCCCCAGTCTGTCTCACTCTCTAAAGTACACATTATATATATGTATATATATACATATATATACATACATATATATATATATATAAATATTGTCTTCTCAACATATATATATATATACTGAGTAAACAGCAAACTTTATAAGTATGTACATACTGAGATAATGTGTTTATATATTATTTTTTGTTGTATAATCAATAGAATCTATAAGTATATGCATACTGAGGTAACGCATTTGCATTAAAAAAACCTAATTTTATCAATAGCATAAAGGTATGACTATTTTCAAATTTTGTTGAAATCTTGTATGAACACTAAATATAACTACACAGATATCTTCATATGTATGTATGTATATATGCATATGCGAGAGGAATACGTGCTTCTCAGCATAATCAGTAGAATGTATTATGTTATATATGCATCAATGCATACATATATCTGAAATCTTTTTGATACTGTCTACACTTATTTACGGGCATTTATATGTATCCTCATTATTGAAATATAGTATTTTGTTGTATTCAAGGATGATGACTTTGTAAAATATGAGGGTAAACAATTTTTAAAAGTAGTGTAGAGATGAAAGGAGTTATGGATACAATGATTAGAGAGGATGAATAAATGTTGTTTTATGTAGTATTGAATCATATAGACTGGTTATGTTGTAAAATTTCGTGTTATGTGAATGGTTACTCAAGTAGTGTAGATGCGGGTGTATGTAACTCTCATTCAGTTATGTTGGTCATTAATTTGATACTGATTACAAAAAGTTCCATGTTCTATGTAGTAATGGAAATGGGTTTTGGGAACTAGATATATGATAAGGCTTGGTCTTGAGAACTAGATATACAGTAACATTGCCATAAGTAGACATTGAATGTACAAAAAACCTAGAAATTGAGAAATGGCTTCGCTTTGCGGACTAAAACTTTACGAGAGTTTTCCATGATTATGGGTTCCTTAGACAGCATAGCCTATGTGAAATAACTCTCCAGCCTGCACAACGAAGTTTCAAGGTGAAGTCTGACATGCACACAGCTGACCCCAACCTTTAAATCAAGGGTTAGCGAGATGACAAGACAGCTTTCTTGGATTCCTGATCTTGCCAGAGTGTTGTTAGCTCAGACGGTAAGAGCAGAGCTGCATTTAGGCTGCTTCCTTTGTGGACGCATGTTTGTGTCTATGACAATGCTCATTTCTTTATTTATTCCTTGGGCAGTTTGGTTTCCTACTCACATAACACTGGTGCCAGACAAAATACAGTTTCTTCTCAAATGTCTTTATTATTATCACATTCTGGCAGATATACACTATCAATTCTACTGATATACATATATATAAATGTGTGTGTATGTATACATATGAATATAGAGATAGATATGTGCAATGACTAGCAAGCACATCTAACACATCGATTTGCATTGGATGCCCCACTACTGTGTTCTAGTGCCAGACTAAGCTAAGCTTAGCAAATTACTATATATATGAACAAACATACCAAATACACAATTTCTAAAAGACAGAATGTCTGTTCCAATTCAAACAAGTCTCAACTTACTTCGAGACTCAATATTTTACAATCAGGTATCGGAAAAAGGTGTGGTTTATTGATTATTGGTAAAAAAAATTGATGGCAGTCAAAAACCCGTGAATGTACACACACACACAGACACACACATGCAAGCATTTATAAACCTATGTATTATCTGCTTACAGATACTTATCTCTACTCAGATAAATATAAGATTTATATGCTCACAATACACATTCACACACACACACAAATACCGATAAACATTTGCATGATCTGCTTGCAGACACATGTAGACATAACATTTACATGAACGCACACATAAACTATATGTATGACTGAACAAACATAAGAAATGCACAACACAATACTATTGAAATACACATGCTCATATATGATAAGATATACATATATAAACAGTTGAGCACATATTCATCTCATAGATTATATATCCATTTCTTAATAATATACAAGCATACACATCTGTGCATACGGAACTATATATATATATATATATATATATATATATGTATGTATTTATGAATGCACACTAGCTATCTACTTGAGACAGTCATATATATATGCATACATATATATATATACACTCACAGACATATATATATATATATATATATATATATATAGATAGATAGATAGATAGAGAGAGAGAGAGAGAGAGAGAGAGAGATATGAATACACCTTTTATATACATTTACATTCAAAGGAATTTGCACTTATACACACACTATCCCTTTCAAAATCTCGAAGTTGATGTGCGGATATTTATGTACACATACATTTCCACAAGATCATATCTATGCTCTCATTTATAACTTTTGTGAACGTCTTTGCATTTATACAGATATATCACAAGACACAATATGTGGCAATAGTTGGGTTATTTTTCATCAAGAAGACAAAAGATTTTTAAAAAAACAAAATGAAATGTTTCTGAGACTATCGTCATAGAAAAAAACAATAAGATATGAAAGTTTGAAAATCTTTTTGGAAAAAGATATTCTTGTTTTTATTTTTTTTTGTTCATTAAACATTTTCTGTTTCAGCCATTTCCTCTCCTACTACTACCACTCAATAAGTCTATCATTAATGATTCTGATTTGGAAGTCAGCCAGCCATTAGCTGTAACTCCTAGGGTTGCGTTTGCTTCTCTACTAATGGATATTGGATGGGGAGAGAGAGTATTGGTTGGGAGAAAAGAGTATCAGAGAGGATAATCGATCAGGCTTAACAGCGAGAGTTGTTTTCCACTACCTTACTCAGACTCTGACATCTTTTTTTTTATGCCATTTTCTCCAAAAAACATTATTATTGTTATTATTTATTATTAAACTATTATGCGGAGGTGTGGACAGCCTAATGGTTAACTGCACAGAAAATGGAATCAGTAAACCAAGTTGAAATTCTGACTGAGACAGTTTGCACTAATGCCCTGAGGAAAGGCATGTATCCATCTTTTATCTACCCGAATGTGGGTAAATACCAGTGGAGGGTGAGCTCTTTAGCCTCATTTGGCAATCAATCTAGGAGATTGATAAGTCTGAATTCAAACTGGTAAAGGCAAACCCTAATTTCTGCACTTTAAATAAGAAGGAAGAGGAGGAGGAGAAGGAGGAGGATGAAAAAGAGGATTATCATCATCATCATCATCATCATCATCATCATCATCAGCAGCAGCAGCAGCAGCAGCAGCATTTTTTTTTTGTTTGTTTCAATTTATCTACTTATTTATGAATAAACCTGGCATATCATCTATAAGATTTTTTCCTCATTTCAAACATCATTGGTGGGAAGGGTACAAATTAGGCTTATTGCCTCACAAGTAGTATCCGCCTTTGTGGTTTCTCATAAAACTGTATCTTGCATAATAATGTACATGTTCTTTTGACAAGTGGAATCAACATTTCAATACTTATAGAGTTGCCAGCAAGTGCAGGTGGCATTCAAATTGAGAGGACAGTAATTTTTTAATAAGATTCCATGAAATATATTTTTATGGTTTTTTTTGAGGCCATTTTTGCTTATATTCATTAAATCAGTTTTTAGAAAAAACTTTTATGAAGGTTTTGTTGAGTGATTGAATTTTCAATTTAAGTTTTTGCTAAGTTGGTTCCTTAGCTTGTGTTCATACTTGTATTTTGAAAATTTAGACATTTTAGAGCCCAACAATTCCTTGGTTGTTGATAATTAAGATTACCCATTATCTCATGACTCTGCACTTCTCACATCCTATGCCTGTATCTCCTGATTTTTTCCCCTTATCCCGTCTAATTTTTTGTTGCTAGTCGATGATTTTATCTAAATGCTATACTAACATGGATTAGATTCATATGCCAAAATTTTCTCATCCCCTCAGTATACTACCTAAATATCTCCTCTTCCTCTCTGTTCCTATCAAAAAAATAAACTACATAAATTTTTTCCCCTCCCTCTCTTTGATTTTCTTTCCTTACCTCTTATTAGACCAACAAAGTTCTCTTTCTCGCCTTCTCTCTCTCTACACCCATATTTATTTTCTCCTTTTTTTCAAATAGAATAAGGAATATTTTAATTTGTATAATCTATATCATGTCTCCACTCAGTGAATCAAATAAAAGAGAAAGCATCAGAATACAGAATGCCATTTGTAGGATTTGTTGACTTCTAGTTAGCTTTCATCTTAGTGGAAATCCCTGGAGTCATCGATGCAATCATACGAAGAGTAGACACTATGACAGAGTTTTGCAACATAACTACTGACTTAGCAATTCCTTTATCAGACTACATAAAGACTCTGAGACCTTCCAGTTCAAAAAAGGAGTAAGTCAAGGTGACACCAGCTCAAACAAACTCTTTACTGCTTGCCTCAAAATTTAGACTGGACAAGTAAGGGAATCAGAATTGATGGCAAATACCTAAGTTATTTAAGATCTGTTGATGACATTGTTCTCTTTGCTAAGAGCCTTGATAAATTCCAGATAATGTCTGACAAACTGAATAAAGAAAGCAAGAAAGCAGGTCTTCACTTGAAATTCATTAAAACCAATATCATGTGCAACAAATATTTCAAGGAAAATGACTGAAATGGCATAATGATTTAGACAATTTCAGCAAATATTGGTGCACTGATCCTCACAATAGAAAGATCAGGCGGATCTTACGGATGGTCTATGTCAAATGTCCATTGTTAAATGGCTGATGATGATGATGATGATGATAATGATGATATCATTTTACCATTCAGCTATTCCCATGAACTAATCATCGATTTCAGTCCAATGTTATACCCATAGAGCAATTTCCATACAGTAAGACCTTATCATTTCAGTCCAATGTTATGCCCATAGAGCAATTTCCATACAGTAAAACCTTATCATTTCAGTTCAATGTTATACCCATAGAGCAATTTCCATACAGTAAGACCTTATCATTTCAGTTCAATGTTATACCCATAGAGCAATTTCCATACAGTAAGACCTCATCATTTCAGTTCAATGTTATACCCATAGAGCAATTTCCATACAGTAAGACCTCATCATTTCAGTCCAATGTTATACCCATAGAGCAATTTCCATACAGTAAGACCTCATCATTTCAGTCCAATGTTATACCCATAGAGCAATTTCCATACAGTAAGACCTTATCATTTCAGTCCAATGTTATACCCATAGAGCAATTTCCATACAGTAAGACCTCATCATTTCAGTCCAATGTTATACCCATAGAGCAATTTCCATACAGCAAGACCTTATCATTTCAGTTCAATGTTATACCCATAGAGCAATTTCCATACAGTAAGACCTCATCATTTCAGTCCAATGTTATACCCGTAGAGCAATTTCCATACAGTAAGACCTCATCATTTCAGTTCAATGTTATACCCACTGAGCAACTTCCATACAGTAAGACCTTATCATTTCAGTCCAATGTTATACCCATAGAGCAATTTCCATACAGTAAGACCTTATCATTTCAGTCTAATGTTATACCCATTGAGCAATTTCCATACAGTAAGACCTCATCATTTCAGTCCAATGTAAAAACCATTGGAATATTCCCATGCAGTGATACCACATCATTTAAAGTTCAATGCTATAACCATTGGGATATTCACATGCAGTTAGATCTCATTATTTCAAGTGCAACATTAGAATCATTCAGATGTCCCCTATGCTCATTATTTTAATTGAGCTATTCCCATGAAGTAAGTGCGAGATATTTTCAGTCCAATGTTGTAACCATTGAGTTATTCACATGCTGTAAGACCTCATCATTTTGATATTTTTAATATTTATCTTAATAAATATAGAATTTAATATGATTTCACTTTCTCCCTCCTTTCTTTCTGAATAAAATAAAGAAGATTTAAATAAAATAAGTAATATTTCAATTTATACAATCAAAGTGTTTTCTGTACAAAAATTTGGAAAATTTTCAAATGCAAAATATCATACCCAATTTTAAATTTGAGCGTAATAAATATCAAGTTTGTTGAGTTTCTGAAACACTCCGTCAAAGCATATAAACTTCCAACTATCTTATAATTTTCGAAATAAGCAAAGTGATGAGTGGAAGCAGAAGGCAAGTTTTATTATTTATCATTATTACTAGCAATGATACCTGGTGTTGCCCAGGGGAAATATAACTGCAAGTGTAAAAGCACTGTCTTTCCTTGCTTCAGACCTATAAAAAAGCAAAAAATTGAAATAAAAGTTTCAACCCCTAAATGTGAAAGAAAAGGTTCTTGTTGATTTTGAACCCCAAAAGTGAAAAATAAAAGTTACCTTTCAATGTTGACCCACAAAATTGTGAAAAAAAAGTTCCTCTTCAATTCAGGACCCTAAAAGTGAAAAAAAGTCCCTCTTCAATTATGACCTGTAAAAGTGAAAAGAAAAGTTTACCCTCGATTTTTACCTCTTAAAATGAGAAGTGAAAGTTCCTCCTCAATTTCAACCCCTTCAAAATCTCCTATCTCTAAATATTGTGTTTTGGAAAAATGATATATCAATTAAATATTGGGAAATAACCAAAATACTTGAAAGTCATTGTTGCACATGATGGAAATGAAGTAACCTCAAGTACTGCAGTAAGAAAATTACTCCAAGAATAAGTGTGATCAGAATAAATGTTCTATTATGACATAATTACGACATCGCAGCATTTTCACTCACCGGACATAAATTGAGTATCAAGTTCAGCATTATTGTCAACTAAAATCCTTAAAATATCACAAATCACCTGGATTGTTTTGCATTCTTTATCATGTACAATTTAAGGGTGTATTGAATCATTTCCAAGTTACAAACTTGTGTAGTGCCCAGCAGCATTCATTGTTGTTTGTTTTTCTGAAAAGTTTGGCTTTTTAGTGATCACCTGTCCAACAATAGGCTAGAAAAGTGACTCATTCATTGATCCCCTCTTTTTCGAAACATTACATTGATCACCCAACCCCCAACACTGCATTCTGCCTTGAGATTGGTCATGTGATGGTTTCAATTGAGTGACTAACCAGACCTGATTATTTTTTTTCATCATGATTTTATGGTTCAAACCATACTGGTAGTATTTTTATGAAGGTAATTATACACTATCTGTACCACAGCTCTATTTACCATATAAAGAGAAGCATATCGACGGCAGTGATTCAAAATTTCTCTGGGAATGCTAGATTTTCTTTGTTTTTTGAAAAACTAAAATGGGTTTTTACTGGGGTAATGTAAGTTTATGCAAAATTGGTCCCTTAATTTGTATCCAGCAGTGTACGCATTTATTTTTTTGAAAATCCAACTTTTATTAATGATCATAACCCAAAGTAATTTATTCATTGATCACCACTTTTGCTAATTTTTCAATTGATCACCCCTCCCCAAACAGAGCATGCCACTAAAAAACCTTGGTCAAGAGATGGTTTCTATTGAGTAACTAACCAGTCCTGTTGTTATTCTCTTCTTGTCATAATCAGCGTTGCTATATTCTTCTATGTTAATCATATTATTATTATCATTATTATTATTATTATGCGTCTGATACATATGAAAAATTAAAAAAAGATTATTACCATTTTTATAAAAAAATAAAACAAAACAAGTCAAGGTTTAAAAATTGTAAAAGAGAAAAACAACTCCCTGGCCCAGTCTGTCTTGTGACACACCTTTCCATCAATAATCATTAAGTTTGTTAGCACTGTCTTTCTGAGAATCTCATGCAACCTTTTCACCTTGCAGCAGACAAGTTCCTGGTGCTGACTTCCACAACATGAAAGGTGGAAACTATCACAAGATATATCGATACTTAGCTGAAGTTATTATTCCTTTTTTTGTGTTCATACTCTTTGAGCTAATTCATCAGAATTGTCACCTTTCCAATTCCAATGATCTGGCA
This sequence comes from Thysanoteuthis rhombus, assembly GCA_963457665.1. NCBI lineage: Eukaryota > Metazoa > Mollusca > Cephalopoda > Oegopsida > Thysanoteuthidae > Thysanoteuthis > Thysanoteuthis major. Next base: position 51,033,697 of record OY735202.1, read on the forward strand.
TAGCCAATACTTTGCTTTTGGATTTAGAAAGAAATCTTGATATGGATTTTATTTTGGATGAATATTTATGATTTATACATGATAGGTGTGTTCTTATAAGAGGAATGCAGCTGACACACCATGTCAAATTGAGTTAGCACTTGCATCAGGTTAGCAAAGTGTTTACAGTGAGAATAAGAAATTATCTCAAATTTGAATTAGAGATATTTAAAAGATCAATGATCCAACAATATGTTTTAATGATGAATTTGGTATTGGTTCAATCAATTGAAAACAACTAAGTTCTTCTTACCAGATATTAAATACTATTCTATTTATCATTTATTTCTAAATTACTGCTGACTTTATTGTCAATAGATTCACAGTAACAAACCACAAAAGAATGTAATTAGGTATTGAATCTCCGTAGCCACAATCACAGATCTGACCAAACAACAATGAATACGGTGACTAGGTATTCTTCCTTTTTCATCCTGTCTGTCTATGTCAGTGAGCCTTGTCATATTTTTTGACATAGAGCCTTAAAAATTTACATGAGCAGTTCAGTAGTCACCATCTAAAAACATTTTTTTTCTTTTGTTTTGATATCCTTCTTTCACTTGTATTAATGGGCTATTCGGTTTACAATCATAATCCATTGTGAAATGGACATATTCTCCCCCCCCCCACTGTGACATAGCATTATGAAGTAGGCATTTGTGGATAATCTTGGTTGGAATGAAATAATGAGTGAGAGTAAGAGAGAGAGAGAGAGAGAGAGAGAGAGAGAGAGAGTGGATAAGTATATGGTTCAATTCTTAATTTTCTTAAAATGAAAATTACCTCATTTTTTGCTTTACTGGTTCTGTAACACCCATTTCCATATGAGATTGAAAACTCTATAATTTCATATTGGTGCCTTTAAGCTTGACAAGCTGATGTATTGCTCTATATAACCTTGTATCACTGTCCAGAGAGTCTGGATGTGGTTGGTGGGTTAATAAAGTCTAGGGTGGCAGGAAGATAAGTGTACAGAGTGAAACTGACAAAAAATGAAGCAACTCGGCTACGGTGATTCATTTTTAGGCAATATTAATATAAGAAATCCTAATAACATTTGAGCAATTTTTCAAATCACGCTTACAACCTACTGTTTTCTTTTGAACATTTTTTTTCTGCTGCTGTTGTATGACTCATGTTGATTATATTGCTCTGGAAGGAAATACTTGATATGAAATCAAAGAGAATTTTTGTTTATGGAGCATATCTTTTGCTAGAATTGCAATCTGCTAACTCTAATCCTTATTAGGTTCTCTATAAATATTACCAAATGTAATTTCCCATACACTGAAGTGAGTTCAAAATTTAGCACATCTATAAAAGCTGAGAGCAATATGATAATGACAAATGCAATTATTAGTATCTATTGTATTATTTTACAATAATTTTTTAACCTCTTCTTTTTTTGAACTTTAACTTTACCCAGTGCCTAAAACAGTTCCAGCAGGCCTCAAATAGGCAGTAGATCTGAGCTGAATTCTAGCATAGGACAAAACCCCCAATGAAAAAACCACCATGAATAAAGTGCAAAGCTGGACTAAACCCCCCAAAACCAAAACATCTCAGCAATTTTTGAGAGCATAATTCTTTTTATTTGGTCTCTCATGTACTTGTAAATTTTTTTTATTTTGACACATCCAAAATTAAAAGATGATACCACATATAATTTGTTCCTATTTATTTCTTTTATGCAACAGTCACTTTTATTCTTAGAAGTAGGGAGGTCAGTTTAATAACAAAAATGATCAAAAATAACCAGATTGCTACCATGTCATTGAAATCAATTGAGATTTTCTTTCCGTGAAAATTTTACCAGTATTAAATGATCGTAATTTGTTCCTTGATTAATTCTTGGTTGATTGGTACGTTTTTTATATCAAAGTATGGTAGATAATGTTGTTTTGACAAAAGTATTTACAAGTAAAGATTGCCTCATAGCATTGCTGCTAAGACACCTCAGTCTGTTTAGATCTGTTTTGTCTGTTTAGCTCATACAGGGTCCTCCATGTTACCATATCTTTTGACCTTAATTCTCCATACTTTGTTTTCATTTAACCTTAGGTTATGCTTCTGTCTTCAGGGCAATTTACAATGTTATGCAATGGAATCAATATTTCCTGAGTGAAATAAGTAATGATAAATTAAAGTCACAGATTTGGGGGATCGATTGCAATGAAATTCTGTTTTAAGCATCATCATGAACTTATTTGAGAAATTCTAGATCAGAGACTTTCACATACAGCGACTTTGAATCTTACTGCTCCATTCCAGTGATGCCAATTTAGTAGTTTTGGGATCAAAATTTAGCCTCTTTAGTTATGATGGCCTGAGTGTCTGTGAACATTAGTTGTAACTTAACCTGCGATAACATTACTGCAGTTATTACCTTTGACCAGGGCCAATATTTTGACTGTAAAATTAATGTAAGAATCTATTGATATAATATTTGAAGCTCAAAGCAAGATTCAGATTTTGTGGCTAAACAAAAAAAATGTCAAATATACTCCCAAAAGAGCTAAATTGGCAACAGTGCTCAAATCATACATTCTGCTGAACTAAACCTGTTTGACTGAATCGCCATAGAAATGATTGCCTCGGAATCATGGGTCTTACGAAAATATAAGCATGAAACATGAATTCCCCACAGTGATATACCTATTTCCCCCAAATTGTATCCAAGAAAGTGGGCAAATTTTGCAGTAAAAGGATTTTCTTTTTGCATCATTTTTCTCATTTTAGCTCTGTGGAAAGGCTAGATTCCATTATATCAATTTCTGATTTTTTTTCCAAAATTGCAACTTCTAACTTTCATAACTTTTGATCAAATGAGCAGATTTTGGTCAAGTAAAGAACTTTGTGCTCACCAAAATGCCCTCCATCTTTAATAATAACTTTCAGTAACACAACTCACACGACTAAAAATCACCTGACCTTCCCAGTAGAAGCACCTTTGTACTTTCTTTTCCATGAAGTAAAAAAATAATGCCACTTAGTATTGAATTTTTTACCACACCTCAGCATAATCTTTTTCACCTGGTCTCAAACTGTAAATATATATCTTGGAAACCTTTTGGCAATTGTCGAGTTTCTAACTCTCTGGGAAATGATTGTCCACCATCCTTCCCAGAGAAAAAAAATCAAATGACTCCATCAATGATAAAAAAAAAAAACTTCTGCATGCCAGACCCATTTAACTTACATTAGAGACTTGCTAAGAATCAATGTATGGCAGACAACCTTATTGGCCTTAATATTTGGACTAACTCTAACTTGTCAATCCTTGCCAAATATTCTATTACGAATATATTCTTCATACTTGTTGGTTTGCTGATATTTTATGTTACAATAGTTGCCCAATGTATTTGTTTAAGATGAATTTAAAAAGGACTTTATCTCTCAATGAACATTATTTAGCATATGTCCTTTATCATTTTCTCATTAAACCTTGATTATTTATGCAGCAAAATATCTATTTTTCTTATAAAATAGAGTATTCTTGCTAAAAATTATTGCCAACCACTCTCATATTCCTTCCTCCCACACACATTGATGATAGAAAGATAGTTTTTTTCTAAATTCATTTGATTCAGTTGATCTTCTTTCCCTTCTTCTTCTGGCAAAATGATATCAATTATTTCATAAAAATTCAAACCTGAACCTTCTTATTTCAGTTTTTTCTTCTTTTTTTCTTCCTTTAATATTCATGTTGAAGGTTTCTAAAAGAAAATATAGGCAGCTTACCTGACCACAGAGTCATTGGGTGGTTTTGGAATCCTAGAAATCTGATAAGTACTCACTCAAAAGATCAATATTACTTTATTTTTCTATTCTTTCACTCGATAATATATTTATGGACCTATAAAATCTATTATGCCAAAGGGTCGTATATATCATACTTATTTGGGGCATTTTTTTAGATCTGTAGATTAACTTATATTGTATCATTTTTCTTTCTTCTCTCAACATTTTGTTAAATATGATTTTAAATAATCCAAACTTGATTCACTTAATTATTACTTATTATTTCTCAGATGAAGCATTCTCACTATTGGTATCTTATCATTGTTACTTTTTATCAGGATATTTTGATCCATTCAATTAAACACTAAAATAAAATAAATATGAAATTATTAATAAAGTACTTTGTGTTGCTTACTCAAGCAGCTGAAATTTGTATCAACCCATTGTATTGTAATAAAAAGCAACAATAATAAGACAGAAAAATTAGTAATGAAATAATGATAGTGAAAACGTTTCATCTAAAAGATTCTAAAAAATAACTTTTGCTATTACTAGGTAGCATAACATGGTATAAAGAATCAATAAGGAAAGGAAAGTAGTAGAATCAGATTTGTGACTCATTCAAGGCCATTGAGTCTTCTGTGACTGAAGTGGTAAAGGTGACATCCATGTAAGACAGGCTCCAGGGGTCTGGGATATAAGTTCAGATCTCATCAAAAACTATTTCCTTATTTCTGATTCTGCACTGCTTGCTTGGTTGAAGGGTTTATGAACCCTAGCTGGGTATTGTGATAAAGAGCAACATGGTAAGATGAAGTAAAACAAATCAGAAAATAATAGTGAAAATGTTTCATCTAACAAATAATAAGAAATGAACTTGATTTTTCTTAATTCAAAAAAAGAATCATTCTTTTTAATTTGTATTTTTGTCCCTTATTTGTACTTTTAATTTATTATCTCTCTTTGTTTTTCCTTTTGTTTTTTCTTCAGTCTTTGGAGAAACATGTTGATGTAGAAACCAGAGTAAATGCTGAGATTATGCAGTTCCTTGGGAAACAACAAAAGGTAATTCTGATATTGCTTATCTCAGGTTCTTCAACTATTTTTTGTTGCTTTAGAACTTGATGAACTCATCTTTCTCCCATGCAGAATTACAATCTTTTATCTTCAACATGTTCTGCAGGAGTTATGGGGAGGTGCAGACAAACTAACAGATAGCTTGATGGGTCATCTCTGTGTTTGACATCCTTGATCCAACACCTACAAGTCTGTCTGAACAAAAGGACTTGTCCAGTTACCGGTATTGTGAGATTTTAGGCTCTGAATGTCGGTTGGCTGCCATTCTTATCAGATGTTTGAACCATTTAAGTTCTCTGGCACTGGATGAATTTGTAGACTGGCATTGCTCCGACAATTTTTCTGATCTTCTCCTTTGCTAATCAAGTCTCTGCTTGTCTTATCTGCTGCTCGGCTGAGGCACCTCATCTCATGGGTAGTGATTTTTGTCTTCTGGGGCTTTGGTCAGTGTTCATGTCTGACACTCATGGGTCAGCATGGGCAATCAATCAATAAAGAAAGGAATCAGTATGAGAGACATAAATGAAATCTGGAACTAAGTTGAAGTCTTTTATTTCAAGACTACCACTCATAAAAGATACACAAAAGGTCAAAATTGTAGATCATGGATTTAAAAACTTCAACAAGTATCAAGACATTCCAAGTACAATTATAAATCACAGCTACCCATCCAGTCCATCAATGTAGGTTCCCAATAGAATCTCCTCCTCATATTAGTCATTTAAATTCTTTGAAAACAGGTCTGGCGAGTTACTGTCATGTGATCAACGTCTTTTGGCAGCATGCTATGTTGGGAGTTATCAATTAAAAAATTGGAAAAAATGGTGACTTATAAATAAGTTACTTTTTTTGCCTTTTGTTGCATCATTAAAAAGTTTTAATTTTTTATAAACATGTGTGAATACTAACTAAGGGATCAATTTAGAATAAAATTACACTGAACCCCCATCCCTATTCCCCAAAGAACTATTCTGAGGGAAAATTTGCAAAAAGAAAAAAAAACAAACGTTTTCCCTATTCATTGAGCAGAGTGTGTGTGCAAAATTTCAAGTTTGTACTATGAATGGATAGAGCAGGGAATAATCCGGTTATATGCATAACATAAATATCAGAGCACATGAATTACCTAGACCCAACAACAGTGTTTCAACCGGTCCGTGGTAGGTAGTGGGGATCAATAACAAGTTTGGTCTATTAATTCTTCACATCCAACCATAGCTTGATTTGCTCATCTGAAGCAGCTGTTTATTGCTGAACACATTTTAAAGAACCTCTGATATAATTTCTAAAGATAAAAATCTTTTTTTTTCACCTGTGGATTTCCGCAGTATTCAATAACAATTCCATTTTGATACATGTGCTTACGTTAAGGATAAGTAAGAAGATTGTTGAATACCTAAGCACTTTCAGATTTGCTGACGACACTATCCTCTTTCCTAAGAACCTTCATGATCACCAAATAATGTTAGATGAACTAACTGATGAAAGCTTCCATGTGAACTTCAGCTAAACAAATGTCATGTACAATAAACATGTTGAGGACAAAAATACAATGATCAAAACTGAACTGAAGAAAGTACACCACTGCATCTACTTTGAACAACAAATCTCCTTTTGAAGAATCACATGAGGTTGGCAAACTTTTGGTAGGGGCTCCTCTTTCAAGAACAAAAAAATCCCACTCGTCCAAAAAGAAGGGTATACAATCAATGCATTCTCCCAAAAGTCACCTATGGAGTTGAACCATGGAACCTAACCAAAATATTGATCCTCAAACTGAAACCCCTGCAGCGTGCACATCTTGAAAATCATGTTCAACCTCACAAAGAGAGATTATAAGACAACAGTATTTTAAAGAAAAGGCAGGAGTCTGAGATATCATAGAATCCATTAGAAAAGCCATGGATCCCCAGGGATTATATGCAAAATTTTTGCAAACAGAAAGTACAATGGCGTGATGAGCTAGACAAATTCAGTAAGTACTGGCTCCGCAATACTCATGATAGAGAGGTCTGGTGGATTTTGAGGAAGGTCTACATCTAAGAGGCTGATGATCATCATCATGAAGAAGATTGCAATGATTTGCAATAAAAAATAATAGAAAATACTTTCTAAAGATATTTACAAAGCTCAGCCTATTCTGCTTAAAGACCAATCTGACTCAAAATTGGAGATAAGAAATCAAGCATAAAGATAAGGCCATATCAAATCCTTCTACTTCACCAATACATTTTATAGGTTGTTCAGAGGCTTATAGAGATCCTCTTGCTCATTTTTTGATGGGAACCATCTACCGAAATTGTCACCAAAAATGTCAATATGGGTTTCTTCAGTTTTTAAGCTCGTCTGGCTGTATGTATCTTACATGTAAGCTGCCCGAATGGGGCTAGAGGGCTGAAATTCTAAATCTTTAAATTACTAATCCTTTACTCCTTATTATGTCTAGAAAAATGTTTTTGTTATCTTAAAATCCTTTCCTAATAGATTTTAGTGGGGTGAGGGTTTCAATTTGTAATGTGAGTTTATGCTATATTTGTTTACTTAGTTTGTGTCTTGTTTGTTTTTTTTTCAGTCCTTTTTAGTGATCACTACCCAACAAAAGGCAAGAGAAGTAACTTATTCATTGATCATCCTTTTTTTAATTTTTTAATTGATCAATCCCAACATAGCATGCTGCCAAAAGTTGTTGGTAATGTGACAGTTTCTATTAAGTGACTAACCAGTTCAGTTTACTATTATGATAATATTAGTAAGTACAAAATAAGACCTAAATTAAAGCTCAGTTGCAATGAACCTTGTAGCATGCAGGACATGGGATAAATTTTCAAAACATTCTGGAAAAAACAAAATTATTGATGACAAAAATGTGTTAATTTCCAAAAGAAAATGATGTTTAAGTAGAAATTATCCTTGATAATTAAAGAGCAAGATTCAATTTTTTTCAGTCAACTATTCTATCATGTTTTCATAGTTCCACTTCTAAAATATTTTTTTGAAATGAGGAAAAGCAAGTGTGACTTGAGATAGATTGGATGAAGCAGTTATCTATCATCATCAGTCTTTTGTTGTCCGTCGTTGGACATAGGTCCTTCCCAGGATCCACCACAATTCTCTATCAAGGGCGTTGCGGAGCCAGTATTTCCTGAATTTGTCTAGTTTATCTCTCCATCCAGTATTTTGTCTGCTTTGGTTTTGCATGTGATCTCTGGGGATCTGTGTTGCAAATCATGATGTCCATCAGTTATCTGCCATTCTTGCAACATGACCTGCCCATTGCCATTCAAGTTTTCTGATAAATTCTATGATGTCTTAGACTCCCATTTTCTTCCTGATATACTGTGCTGTCTTGTGATCTCTCCATGCGAGGTTGAGCATAATTCTCTCGTGCGCACGCTTCATGTTTCTCAGTTTGCGGGTTTGTCTCTTGGTTAGGTTCCAAGTTTCAGCCCCCATAAGTGACTATCAGGAGAATGCATTGGTCATATACTCTTCTTTTTAGGATTATTGGGATTGTCTGGTTTTTGCAGGTTGATGTTGCTCTGCTGAAGGCTTGCCATCCTAGAGTGATTCTTCACTTGATTTCTTCTCACTTTGAGGATCTCATGGAGATTCATTTTCCTAGGTTGATGTTGTGTTTTACTTCCCCAGTTTTGCATCTTCGATTTTGACAGTTAAGTTCTTATTCTTGATGTGATTGTTGCTCATGATTTTTATTTTACTGTATTTTTACAGAGTTGAATGTCTTCTTGAAGTCTATAAATGGTACAGTGAGTGGCATTTTGTATTCTGCTGCTTTCTCTTTCAGCTGATTTATTGAATAAAGATGGTCCATGGTTGAGTAACTTCTAAATCGTTGGTTTTCATCTTGTGTTTTAGTGATCCGGTTGGTGATGAGTTTTGTGAAAAATTCATAGATGCATTCGAGTAGGCTTATAGGCCTGTAGTTGTTGAGGTCTTTGGAGTTTCTTTTTTTTATATAAAAGCATTATGATTGCTGTATTCCAGTCTTTTGGGACTTTACTCTGTTTTAGACACAAGTTGAACAGATTAGCTAGTTTTTTGCTGACGATCTTACCAGCTTTTTTGAGCATATTGATGGTGATATCATCTGGTCCAAAGCTTTTCCTTTTTCTGTTTGCTTGATGATTTATTTTACCTCCCATGGTGTAACTTCTGATTGTGTATCCTAGTTGTTGTTTTACTGCCTGTTTTTAAGAGTAGAGTTCTTGGTAGAATTCTTGGGCACAGACAATTCTGTCTCTGTCTGTTATCATGTCTCCATTTTCTTTGAGTTAGCTAGTTATTTGTTTCTGTCCAATACTGAGAGCTTTGTTTATTGCTTTAAAGCCCCAACGTTTTTCGTGAGTGGTTTTGATGATTGCTGCCGTATACTTACTTTCGTCTTCTCTTAGTTTTTATCGTTTTGTTTAGTTTGGTCTCTTCTATTTTTTCCCTTGTTGTTGGTGGTGGTTTGGATTTCTGTGCTTTTCAATAAGTTTCCTGGTTTCATCTGAGATCATATACTTACAGAAATCCACCAGCAGAAAATCTCTGCAAATAGATTGATCCTAGGGGCTTTTTTAAAAAATTGATTAAAATCAGTAACAGGTATGAATTGTACATAAATTGCATGAAACATGCCAATCTTATGAAAGTAAGATGAAAAAAAAAAACATGTCTATTTAGTTACATGACCAATGTTTTTTGACAGTTGGCAGTGTGGGGGAGGGGGTGATCAATCAAATAATTAGAAAAAGAGATGATCAAAAAATCTATCTTGCCTTTTGTTAGTCTGCAATCATTAAAGAAGTTCAAATTTTCAAGAAACAAGTGTGAACATTGGTGGACACAAACTAAGGGACCAATGTAGCCTAAACTTACATTGTAAATTGAACCCCCCCAAGTACAAATCTATTAGGAGGGAAATTTTTAGAAGACAAAAGATCTATTTTTTCCTTGGCATAATAAGGATTAAATGTTTGAATTTTCAGCCCTCTACCTCCGCTGGTATAGCTTTTTTTATGCATAGCCAGCCAGAAACCTCTGTTAACTGCTTTGGTTGACGGTTTTTAACATCAGAAAAAGCAGAGAAATTAACATTTCTACTGTGGTATAGATTGACATAAATGATAATTATTTGGAGACATACCGAAAGAAAATTTTAGAATTTGTAAGATCTTAGTTAGAAATTCTCTAATCTTAATCAGGTTTTTTCAGATGATAGATGAAATTTTTCTAACAAGCTTCGAAATTTGGCCCAAGAAATTAGTTGAAACTTGCCGAGTTTTCATTCAAGAAGAATCTAAAGTTCTTCCCGTGGCTCCCCTGCTGCATACTTACAAGCAACTTGTGGGCTTCAAAATCAATTTTTCATAAAATAACATATTCTTTTGTAGCAGAAACAGTCAATCAAAACTGTTAACATAGATTTTTTCAGTTTTTAGGTTGGTCTGGCTGGCTATGTATGTATGAATCATGTATACAGGCGGTACCAATTGAGCCATGGAACTGAACATTTCAACTGCTAGTCCTTATTATATCTACAAAAAACGTTTGGTTTTGTTTTTCAACCCAAACCCCTTATTGATAGGTTTTTGGTAGGGGTTCAATTTGCAATGTAAGTTTATGCTAAATTGATCCCTTAGTCTGTATCCGATAGCATGCACGCTTATTTTTTTGAAAATTCAGAATTTTTTTCAGTGATCCTGGCCCAACAGCCAAGTGAAGTAACTTATTATTTTGTATTAGAAACCGTCAACCAAAACTGTCAACATAGGTATCTCTAGTTTCTAAGTTGGTCTGGCTGGCTATGTATGAACGACAAGTGATGTGATGAATGAGTCTGTCATTAAAACTTCTGCATACCTAAGATATCAAAAAAAGAAGCTTTCATTCTAACTGCCACGCTCATGAAAATTAGTGATAGATAATATTTTTTTTTTAAACTTAGATGTAGATAACCAATTAGATATGAAACAGTTAGAAAAATCTTTTGAGAAATCCTCAAAACACATTTAAAGCATAGGAAATATTCAACATTTCAATTAATAATTTTCTCATTTTTTTGTCACGTATTGCATTTTGTCTCGATTAATTGAACTTAGAATATATTCACCTCTATCTCATAAATTTACATCTCTTTATTCAATATAATAAAATAACCTTCTTAAATGTGCCTGCAATTCTTTTATTCTTCAATTATGCAAAAATTCTAATAAATTTATAGGCATAAAGTTTACTTCTTAGCCATAAAATTGAATACGAAGCACAATTAATCAATTTATGAACTCAGTTGGGTGTTACTTGTTGATTGGCCATAGATTAGATACAAAATAGTCTTCCAGACAACTCAATTCAGTGAAGATGAACTTGTCTGAAATCTATAGTGTTACATTACTCTGTAATTCTAAAAAGATATATTCTTTTGAAATTCATTGAAATCTACATAATGGTAATAGAATATCAATAAAGTTATTTTTTTAAAAATCCTTGCAAATCTTTTGTCACTAATCCTAACATCTTGATTATTGTATATTCTTATCATGTAAGGCAAAAGCTGACAAGTGCCACAGTAGTAATCTGTCAGGGATACTCAGTTGCAGATATAGTCTCAAATTATGACCAATTTTGCACTTAAAAAAAAAACATGAAATTTCAAACATAGTACATACCATAACATTAATTTTCAGTTGTGAAGGGAAGTCAGATTTGACCTCTGAGGACTGTAAGAGGTCAAATTCGAGATGAACACCGATCAACCAGGTTTAATGTTCAAATGCATTTAACGCTGTTCAAAAAACATTTAAAGTAACATTTCCAAAAGCTGGGTATGCCCATTCATTTAGAGATACTTTTGAGATCATCAGAACACAAGGAAATGCATTTAGATCAAGCTCAAAGTAAAAAAAAACTTTAAAAAGACATTATTTTGCTAATATTCAGTGCCCTGGCAGCATGTTGATCATGTTACAAGTGATATCTCATTGAAATATCAAAGTATGTGTATAGCAGATTTGAAAAAAAAACATGTTGCCAATTTAATCAACAATGTAATGAGTAATTTACAGACTACAATTTATGTCAACATTTACAGTAATTTCTCATATTTATAATATAGTTGGGTGCACTTATGAAAAATAGACCTTACACCCCTCCATCAAGTGTTTCTCAATGTTTTCTTGTGGTATGAAGTGTGCTCAATAACACACTGAAAGTCTATCATGGTATGACCAAAGGTGAGGTATAAATTTCAAGATGGCCACCAAATCTTCAAAATGCCTATTACTCATTCATTATTTATCCTCAGTTAGTTTTTTCAACTGTTTTTCATAGAGTTATGTATGCTAGAAAAGGTATAAATTTCAAGATGGCATCCAAGATGACTGCTAAATCTTTAAAATGCCTATCAACCATTCAATATTTACCCCTGACAAATTTTTCCAATGATTTTTGTATCATCAAGCTCAATTTACATAAGCTCACAGACTTGAAATGGAAGGGAACTGATTATGGTTTGTAAATCATATCATTTTACCTGAAAAAAAGTTCTTTTCAATCCTCATCAGTTGCAAAGAATAAAAATAATATAAAGTTCAATATTTCAGTTATAAGATAAACTCAGAAATCAAATTAAGGTAAATAGGTTATTTGAGTTGATCTCATGAGGAGAAACGCCAGATCATAATCTGTTTGGATAATTTTAAATGATACCCATTGATACCTGCGTATCAAAAAACAGCTTTGCCCAAAACAATATGAATGAAACAAATGATTCCAAGGCCTCAGTTTTACAAATAAATCCTGATCTTTTATTCAACAGAAAGAAGTAAAGTAACAGAGAAATAGTAAAGGTTTGCGAAATTAAGTGCTTCTACAGGAAGTCAAATTGTATGTTTCCAGTTAACAGTCTATTGAAAACTGTAGTTGAATGTCCACATAGAAGTGGAAAGTTTATTACAAGATTTTATGGTTCCTGTAGACAGAAGTATTGTTGAGTTCTGTTGGAAGCTGATTTTTGGACAAGATTTGAAGGTTCTGTGGGAGAGTCAACTTCAACAGAGAAGCTTCTTTTTGTTGAGATAACAGAGTTGAAAGATATCACCATGTGCTCGTAAAAATCTAAGTGATTTAGAGGGATTCCAGAATGGCTGTCACTTAGTGTAAAGCTGATCCTTCAGTAACAGGTCAGCAGCTGCTGCTGCTAATTGAATGGTGAGTGAATGGTGAGTTAGTAATTCTGGGTAAGGGACCCTCTTCCAAACCAGGCTCCAACAAAACACATTTTCATGTGTTCCGATTGGCCCCCCCAAAATTGAGGATAAATTGTCACATGACTGTTCCCTACTATGTCTAAACTTTGCTCAGCTGCTGCTGATTTTCCTCTTCTTCTTTAAAATTCTTTCAAATTAGCACTTTTTTTCCCAATGGGGTTTTGATTCTCTTTTTTACAGTAAGACCCCAAACATAAGCCTATCAAAATTCTGATGTAAGCAGCATATCGATCAACATTGTAAGACTCAACAATCTTATCGGCAATAAACAATTCAACTAATAATTTGAAGATAATCAACTTTTAAATTTCGCAATTTTTATAAATCTTTCAATTCCCAGATATTCCTCAAGGAAAAAGACATAAGTAATTTGTATCTATACAGTCAAATAATACTAACAGTTTTCTGAACTTTTATTATTAGCATTTTATTTTATTCTATTCTATCTTATTCAAAATAAATTTTGAATTGTTTCTTCTCATAAAGAGTGGTCAATGATGGGAACAAATTAATAGATCAAGAACCACGAATAATAGAAACTAAAACAGGAAACAACTTCAAGAATGAATACAATAATTACAGTACTACTAAAAAAAAGCAACAAATCGAAAACTTTTCAAAAGAGTAAAAAAACAAACAAATCCTCAAGTGAAAAAAAATGAGATATTAGCAAAAACATGTGCATAATTTGACTCACTGTATATCTTATTTTATGTTATTTGGACTTTTTTTCATAAAAGAACAATGTAAGTCACTCCCAAGGCACAGTATAATTATCAACAAGATCAAGTCTTTCCTTTTTGCTATCAAGTATTGATTACCCACAAAAATGTTGTGGGAAGGTGCTCCATTGTATAGATTTTTTCTTTGCTATATTAGGCAATGTTTATGCCTCAAAATCAATTTTTCATAAAATAGATTATTTTATATCATACAAAAGATTTTCAAAATATGAAAATAACTACCATAAATTACTTGAAGCACTTAAACAATCAAGTTTTGATCTTATATGATGAAGAAAACCCTGGCCAAAAATTGACAGTAAAGTTTAGTGCTCTTTCACTTTGTATCTTAATCACCTTCTTGAACAGTACCATATTTTTTGTTCACTTAATATCATCAGTTCAAAGTGAATATCACAGGAGATAAAGATAACATTTCAAGGAGAAGTGTTGCCTATTCGCAAGCTAGTTTTAGAGAATAACATATTGGTAATGCTGGATACCAAAGAATTTCCTTTTATGTCCAATAAAATAAGTACATGAAAATTGGGGAAGTATACTTATCATTTGAAGCAAATGAAACTTGGGGGCGGGTGGATTGAAAAAGGAAGAAAATAGCATTATATTCACTCTTCAATGAGAAGAAAACCTAAATGTTGTTTACTAAGTATGTCAAGAGATATAGCATTTCTATCGCAGTTCTTTTGACTACTAATAATAATGAAGAAAATAATGATCATTATATTGGTGGTGGTGGTGGCGGTGGCAGTTGTAGTAAGGGGGGGGGAGTGCTGTAATACATTAAGTGCAGGTTCTTGAAATATGACAGGAAATATTTTATTGCCCAACAAAAAGACAGTATTTAACAAATATTGGTGTCTAAGAGGAAGCTGATACTAGAGATAAGAGGATTGCTATAAATAAGCAAAATAAGGAGACAGTCATTGGGCTGAACAAATTACTAGAGACAGATCATATGGGTGGAGACTCAAGTTTGTCCTTGTTGCGAATAAAAAAATCCATTATAAACTTCCTTTAAAAAAAGAAGAAGGCAATGAATAGTGAAAGAAACGCAAGAACCGTGTGCAATAAAGAGTAAATTAGCAGAGTATCACGTTTGCTAATAGTGAAGTTAAAACAACAAAAAATACACAAGCATATATACATGTGCATCATACACTTATTGCACATATATAGTCATTCACATTTACTCACACACATTTTCAAAAAGACACAAGGTATCCAATCAAAAGTATAAGTACATCTTAACAGCCCATAAATCTGTAACAGCCTTTTTTTTCACTAGTGAAAATTGGTCTCTGATGCTTCTACATGAAATCTTTGTTGCAAAATTTACTTTTAAGTATAAGATTGAATATAAGAAAGAAAACAGATCTATTTATTCATTCAATAGAAACAGTCATGAGACCAATCTTTTGACAGCATGGACATGTTGGGAGCAATCAATCATATAATGAAGGAACTGGTGATCAATGACTATGTTACCTCTCTCGCCTTTTATTGGTCAGTGATCACTATATGAGAAGGACCCTGCCTCTCACAGACTCTTCTCACTTTAAACCCAACTTGACTCTCACCTAGACAGTTACAACCCCCACCCACCCACCCACTCCTACTAAACAACCAGACAATGCAGGAATATCCCCATTTCTTCCTTGACCTCAAACATGTAAACAGCAAAATTTTCTGTGGACCACTGCAAATTTTTCTCTGAAAAAGATGGCTTGCACCCATCAAAATGCATCAAGACATGCTCATGGAATAAGAAAAAGTTTTGACATGTAATGCCTATATATATGTATATACATACATGATAATGGAGACAATGTAGAAACCAAGTTTAATTCAAGATAAGTTTTATTCTTATTTTGTGGCATGTTTCTCTTGTCGAGCAAGCTTCTTCAGACATAGAAAATAAAATTAAAATAAAAGACCACCCCAACCCCAGGTGAAGAAGGGAGGGAAAGAGGGTTGGGTTTTGACTCATCTGTGAGGAAAAGGCTGTTCTTGTATGAAGTTGGTAAAATTGTTGAAGAAATGGGGGGGGGAGATTTATGGTCATCGCCTGAGAGGAGGCAAAGGAAGTTCGTATGTGTGTGAGTGGGCAATGTATGTGTCATTAGGATACTATTTGTATGTGTGTTTATGTAAGTGTGTTTATTTGAATAGGTGAGTTAGTTGACCATGTATGTGCATGTATGTGTATGTGTCTTTGCTTTTAGATGGAAAACATGATTGTGTGTTAGTATGTATGAAAGTTTGTGATTATCAGTGGTGTATATTGTGCCCTTATGTACTTCTCAGATGTGTATATAGTGTGTGTAATAACCTACATCGATTGGATGTCTATTGGTTCTGTATGTACTGATGCCTTGTCTTCCTATTAACCTAGCCGGGTATTTGGAGATGTTGCAAAACCCTGCTTATTGCTGCATTGTATTGTTTATGGTGATCAAGCATGTCTTTTTGTAGTGAACATACTTGATCATCCTAGATTTAGATAGAAATTACGGCCCATTTTATTTCGATGGCAGACCAAAACATATTGACGGCGTCCATCAAGAGAGCCCATCTGCTCTATACTCTTTTTGACTGTTCTTGAAGTTTCCCCAATATATATTTTAAAGCAGATTTTAAAGCAGATTTTACAGAGTATTTGGTATATTCTTATCTCGACAGTGGTGCTGCTTTGTGGTTTTCTGATTATTTTTCAAGGGGTTTTGGATGATTTAGTTATGATCTTTAAGCTCAGTTGTTTATAATATTTTTCAAACTCTGTTGTTGCTGAATTCAACAGAAGGATGATGTGCCTATCTGTATTATTATTTCCTGGTTTATCGTTATTGCTGCTAGAGTGGAGTTTTTTGGCACTATGGATTTTGTGCACATCCCTTCTGGCACTGTATATGAATGGATAGGGATAGTATAGTGTTCTAAAGGTGCACTCTATGAATTTTTCTCCATCTGCTAGGAACGGTATATTCTTAGAGCTCTCAGGTAGAAACCTATGATAATACCTGATTTAATTCTAGTACTGTGGTGTAAGTAGATACTGAAGGGGTCATTCTTGTTAGTGTTCACAGTATACGCTTAGCAGTAGGTGAGTGTTAGTTCTATGTAATAGAATGTTGAGGAAAGGGCGGATGTTTTTGGATTCCGCTTTGTACATTAATTCAATTGTGGGTTCTTTTTTAATGAGTCTTCCTACTAAGTCAGGTAGGTTTGTGCTTCTTGGTATATTAGAGAGGCATTGCTGTATAAGAGATATGCGACATCTCTATGTATGGTGTCCCATGAAGGGTTTGATTCCAGGAATTCTAGGAATAGGCATGCCAGAACTCCACTAATGGGCAAATCTATTGGTAAGCCAAATTTGTATTGGTAAAATTTGTTATTCAACTCAAAATAGCATTGTTCTCTGCAGAATGTGCATGTTGGTGTTGATGATAATGATCCCTTCACCTTTGTCTGAGGGTGTGATCTTTACAGTGTCATTTTTAGCCAATTTAGTCAGTGCTTAGATGTGTCTTCTGGGGATGGTGGTTCCGTACATACCCAACAACACTCACACAAACTACATTTTCCACCTAAAAACACACACATTCACATATACATGGTCACACCCACTCAGATGAGCACACATACAAATACCATCCTAATGACACATACATTTTATCACTCACACACTTTTACATACACTCCAATTTTGGCCCCTCCTTGGGCAAAGACCATAAATCTCTTTTTCCCTTTCGTCTACATATTTACCAACATCACACAAGGACAGTCATTTCCTCATGTATGAATTAACACCCAATCTGTTTCCCTCCCTACTTCACTGGGGGTGGTGATTTTCATTTTTTTTTTCTCTTTGTCTGAAGAAGCTTGCAGCCATCTGAACCTTCATGTCTTCAATTTGGGGTTACAAGCTTTTTGAAGTAGTCCTTCTTGTGCAGTTTCTTGTTAATGATCTTTGACCAACAAACATTACAGAATTTTCTCAGGCAAACATTGTGAAAGACTATGTTGTTCCTCATCACTCTCTAATCAGAGCCATGCAAAAGCACTGACTTTACAATAACATTATAGACCCTCAACTTTGTTCTAGGATAAACTGTTTGGACTTCCAGATGGAATGGGGTTTACAATTCTTGCTTTGTATTATCTGGCAATGATATCTTTCTGAGCTCCACTGTCATGATGCTTCCAAAATATGGATGGATGGGAATTCTTTTCAAGCGAGAGCAAAGGGCTCGATTTGCTCAAAATTTTACAGATTGAAAGCACAAGTGCTTATTTCCTCCAAAAGTCTTTTTATAAAATCACATAGCATGCAATTTTAAAGAAATATTGTTTTCAGACATTCTTGGCAGCAAATATATCAATTGCCTGAATTTCCTCACTGTTTTATATGAATTTGTTATGGCACTCACCTCCTATGCTTTACCTGGCTTGTAGGAAACATCTCAAAACCCCACTATCATTTGTAGTTTGTTCAGCATAATCATTCTGTCAGTCAGATTTTTATAGTTATTAAAACACTTCATACCATAGAATTTTAGAGTTGTCTTCATGATAGGAGAGACTTTCAAAAGTTCTACGTTAGTAGACAGAAAATGCTATTTAAAGTCTTTAAAGTACATGAGAGACACTTTTAGACCCTATCACTTTCCAACTGCTATCTATAGGTATTTACTAAGCTTCTTTTAGTCTTGTACAAGGTTACAAGTGTAGAGCTCTCATTGAGGATTGAATTCACAACTCAATACTGATAGTCTACTGGACATGCTCACTGGCTATTATTCGATGGTATGGCATAAGGTACCAAATAAGTATTTTCTGAGCTTAGTTTAGACTGGCATATATTTATGTATCTGTGTCAAAAAGTAGTTACCTTCCAAATCAATTGTTATACCATCGAATTATTAATAGTATAATTATTTCTTTGGAAATAGAATAAAACTATTGGAGTTTTGAAATTGAAACATCTAAACAGAAGATGAAAATAAAGGTAAATCTTCTTGAAACCAAAATAGGATTTTTGAGGAAATTATCATGTTATTATTATGTCTCTAATTGAGAATATTCCATAAGTAAGTACCTACTTTGATCTATCATAATGGATGATGTTCTTAAGAATTTTATGGCAGTGGCCACTGTTATATGGATTTGATTACTAGTCAAAGAAAGAATTTGATCCCTAACGTGAATTACCCTTAAAGAACTCTGGTGGATTTTACAGTGTATCTTCAAAATTGAAACATGAAGTAATTCATGAATTCAGATAACAAAAAACAGTTACATTATTTACATATTTTTTTAGTGTCTAATCTATTTTGAATATCAACTTCATCAAAGGTATCATTTCCTATCAAAAATATTACTCTTCTGCCTGGTGCTAAAACGGAAGTTGTTCTTTTTATTGCTTAAAGGAAGTGAGGTCTGAAAATGTGGGACAACTTTGGTATTTTCAAATTCAAATCTATAGATTTATTTAGTTTCATACTTAGTTAAGTAGTTTTGTATTTAGTTCTTTGATAATTTTAGCTAAATGAAAGTGAGGCACTACAAGAGCATAGAATATATGCTAATTCTTCCTATTATTCGATTTCCATTCTCTCTTATCCTAATGAGAACACTAATCCAAACAGACGAATATATAATAATGACAATTCCTCAGAAATTCAGACAGAGATTGATAGAAGTTCTGATTTCAAGCTAGAGTAAATAGCCTTGTTCTTACTCATCTTTTTTGTAATCCAGCATATCAAAATATGATCAAATTCCCTTTAAGATGAGTCTCTAGTCTTGAAAAAAAGATGTCTTACAAATATTTCCATTAAAAAAAAAAAATCATGGTAATAACCCTTCCAATTCCCTACAAACAAGATGGACAGAAATACATTCAAAACCGCTCGTTATGATCACTTTGGGACAGGGTCTTTTAAATTACAATAACTGGCTGATAACATTAAAGAAAGCATATAAAAATTAAAAGAATCTGTAGTCTTTGTTGTAAATTTACATTCATTATTATAAACAGCTTTACATTTCAAAAAGTTAATATAAAATTTATTGATGATATTTATATTATTCTTAATTCATTTTGAATAACGTCTTTGGGACAGAATGACTTTGATAACAATAACTGTTTGATAACATTATCTGTGATTATGATAAAGGGTATCCACTGTATTATGAAAAGAGACAAGAATTAGTTAATGGTTTGTGATTTCTGTTCAAAGCAAAACTACACCTGTTTCTGATTAGTCATTATTGATTTTGAAAAAGTGTATTCAAAACAATCTTTATGAAGGTGTAAAAATCTCATTTCAAGCTATGCAAATTTTTTTTCCAGTTTTCATTGAGATTAGATACATAACATAATACATTCAAGTTCTTTTTTTCTGACTCAATTCTTTCATTAAACTTACAGCTACAATTCAGAAAAATGGAATATTTTGTTTTTTGCAAATAACTTTCATGTTTCTCACTCAAATTTATTCAAAATTGGACAGTTTACTCTTAAAAGTATCTCAATTTGATATACATAAATAATCTGGCATTTCCTCCCTGACAAATGAAATTTATCCAATCATTTACATATGAGGTCATTTCATGAGTATCTTCAGGAAGTTTTGGTATGAAAAGAGTGGAATTTTTGGTTTTCAACTTGTTGTCATCCAGTATCATAGATAGTAAGTGTTAAGGATCTATCAGAGACACAAAAAGCAGTCATTCATATATTATGAGGAGCTGGTAAGACTCAAAAGGAGATAGCTATTGAGGTGGGATGCTTTTGTTCTGCTATCTTGAAGATAACAAGAAGAACTTGTTCAAAATGGTCCTAAGTTCCAAAGTCATGATAACAACTAGAGATGAATGTCTGCTGAAGAGGATTCTTATGTCCAAATGATTTGATTCACCAATTGTGGTGAAATTTCCCAAACCTGGAATGATGCTGATGTAGCTATTTCTCAATCTACAACACCCCGGAGACTCCATCCGCTCAGATACGACAACAGGATACCAATCTCAATACCACTACTCACTTTTAAGCAGAAAAGGAAACATTTAATCTGGGCTAGTGAACTCAAAATTTGGTCTGTTGATCAAAGGAACCAAGTCATTTTCAGTGGTGAATCGAAATTCTGTATTCAATTCAGTGATTGTAGCTCCTGCATTAAGGGGAGATTCCATGAGAAGTATAATGCCTTGTGCATGAAAAAAAAAGTGTAAAGTTTGTGATGGTTGAGGGTTATATGTCTACCACTGGTATTGGAATGATCTGTTTGTTTGTTTTTAAATCAGTCAATGCTTCTGTCAATCAGGATATCCTAGCCATTACTTCTTTATTCCATACTTTGAGGACAAGTTTGAGGACAATGACTGTATCTTTCATCATGACTATACTCCACCCAACACTGTGAAATCTACAGAAAAAAGGTTGGGAGTTAAGAAGATACCTGTTCTCAATTGGTCTGAAAATAGCCCAGATGCAAATCCGAAAGGAAATCTGTGGAGAATAATCAAGAGGAGATTGGAGAAATACTATTCATCCAATCTTGAAGAATTGAAGTCATCATGAAAGTGTAGGCACTAGTGACACCGGAGGATTGCCATAGATTGATTGGTTTGCTACCACAATGATAGTAAATGCAAAAGTTGTGGGAACAAAGTATTAATATACTAATACAGTTCTTCACAATTGTGTTCATCAATAAATACTTCATCTTGATGAAAAAAGTGACTCATTTTTTTTATTGTAAGTAGCTATAACTATCTTCAAACTTCGATTTTTCTAATTTTCAAAATGTATATTTTTTATTCTTTCTAAACTGTGTTTCAACTGAAACTTATATGAATACATTGTGAAAAAGAGTGACATAGTGAAATGGAAAAATATTCACCTAGAGTATTTTTTGTATAATTTTTGTGTTTTTTTTTTTAATGTAAATCAACTGCTATTTAAAATTATGATAGGCTGCAAATGATTGATGTAGATGACAATGCATGTTTTTTCACCACACCACTGAAGTGCATTTTAATCTTGAAAATTATACTGCATTTTGGATTATGTCCCCTTGTATTTTCCATAATCATCACTCAATTATAAACATTCTATTCTATATTGCTACCCTTAAAACGAGCTGATTGAGAATGTTAAAATCTTTTTTTTCATTTTTTTCAATGCAAAATGGAGGACATTTCTAGTGCAGTTTAGTTGACCAATGATAAAACTAAGTAATTTCCCTCAAATTATCTGCATTTGACAATAATTTTACTTCTGGAAGAATTTGAACCCAGAACCTTAAATTCAATTTGTTTTTTATTGACATGGAAAATGGTGTCATGATTAAATTTTTGCTGAATATAGGAAACAATGACTTTATAACAGTCAAAATCCCACTTGTAATTAATGAGACTATGTTATTCTTTTTGTTTAGACAAAAATTTGGCCTAATATATTTCTAGAAAAACAAAAAAAAATCGATCACCATTTAAAAAAATTTATTTACATTTCTAAAATCAGGGAGCAGTTTTTCAGTGAAAATCTTTGTCCATACCTACATGGAGAGAAAAAGGAAATAGAAAAAATCAATAAGTTGTATGTACATTTTTATATATTACTATGATAATGTGGGTAAAAGTGTTAATAATAGTTCATTTACTCTCTTTTTATTGATTCTATGTTGAAAATAAATGAAGTTCTATGATTATATATGATTTCTGAGGAGAATACAGTAGACAAGTGTTACGCATTATGACATATGTCTGATCAGGAATTATTCGTTGTCTCAGAAATGAAACAAGAAAAATAATGAAACAAGAAAATAAGATGTTGGAATTGTTTTTTATTTTCTTACTTTTTTGTATAAGCCTGTTGGTGATGTAGATGTCAGACTTACCAATATATTTCCTGGGATACTTGATTTTATGACATTATGTTTTTGGGTGTAGCTAATCTTCTAGACATTGTAGATAATTATGATTTCCCCCCTCATTTGGTTGGGACAATCTTTAATTACTTGACCACTTTGAATGCTTGCGTTTGGTACACAGAATGAACTTAAACTAAATTGTTGTTGTACGACTCAGTACTGAATCAGTTTATGTTGTATTTTTTTCTTTCCACCCAGACAAGAAAGTTATTCTTGGAAAGCTTTTCCATGACATATTTTTTGTCAATAAAGCACTGTGTATTGTAAGATCAGATTTAGCAAATATTGTAGTATAAAGTTCTCAGCCAAGATACCTTTTAGATGCCAAAGAGTATAGCTATCAGAATATACACATTGTTATACTGCCACTGATCTTCATTGCATGTATTTTAGGGTTTTGAGAAAGGGTTATGTAAATTCGGATAATAGAACATACAAAAGTGTATGTAAAGGAAAGGTAGTAAGGACCTTCTCCCTTTATCATAGCAAAGAGGAGAATGTTAACATTTACAGAAGAAGTAGAGACTCATCTAGATCAGCTTTTGTATCTGCAAGTCCACTTTTCTGTATAAAAAAAAAAATCATCGTAAGTTCCGGAATGTTTTCTCTCTCTCTCTCTCTTTCTACTTGGCATGAGAAGGTCATCTACCTTTTTTATTACTGCCAGAGCCAACTCCTTCGTGACCTCATTGAACTCTCTCCAAATACTTGTGGATCTCGAGACCTCTGACTGCAAATTGTGCTTCCTACTTAACTGCATATTGCTCCTGGGGTCTCATTTTGCAGACTCATTTCCTTTTCTCCCAAGATCCTCGGAATCCTAATTAGTGAATCCCTATATGCCCTCCACTTCCAATTAAGTACAATGGCAACCCTACTCCAGACTATACAACAACAGGTCTGGTTAGTCACTCAATAGAACCCATCAATAGATTAGAAACATTTTTTTAAGACATTTCAAGTGAATAGCCTGATGATATCTTAGGAACACCAACTTATCATATTGTCTACCAGTATTACACCCTTATTGCATAACATTTGTGAGTGTTAGTTTTAATATGGTACTTCTCTGCTTGGCTCTCTGATGAAGTCATCTAACAACCAATATCAGATGAAGACAAGTTTGGTTAGTCACTCACTAGAAACTGTCATGTGACCAATGTTTTTTGGCAGCATGTCATCTTGGGGATGATCAATTAAAAAATTAGGAAAAAGAATGATCGAGGAATATGTTACTTCTCTTGTTTTTTGTTGGGCAGTGATCACTAAAAAGTCTGAATTTTTCAAAAACCATAAAAATACATCTTTTCTAGATATAACAAGAAGTAAATGCTTAGATTTTCAGCTCTCTAGCTCAATTAAAAACTAAAGAAACCCATGTTGGTAGTTTTTGTGACTGTTTCTCATACACTGACAGTTTCTGATATTCCGTCCACTTTCAATGATGCACTATAGTAACCCTACTCCAGCCAATATAATAATACATTTATACTACTTTAGTTGCAAGAATTGGGTCTTTTATTTTTAAATCCAAGACATGACCAACATCCTCAAAAGTATTGAGTGTCAGCTCAATAACAGATTTGATTCTTCGCCATAACTTTTTAAATTAACAAATTAATGATTATCTACCCTAATTCTGTCATAATTATGTTTGACAAAACAATCACTGATGTGGTATCTGTGTTTACCTATCTTTCAGCAAGTATAATCTTTTATCAAAATTAAGTATATTTTTAGTGCAACAATCTATAATTAGCTTTTTAGAGTTCATTTAGACAAGGTAATGTGTAACTTTGGAATTTCACCAGGTTTCTTGGGGAGCAACGACAGGAGAAATTAACTCCATTCATTATATTTTGTAGGTAAAGTAGATGAACATTGGAACACTGATAAAACTACTCAAGACTCTTGTTGGGAAATCAAATATTGATTACCTACAAATATCTTTTTCTGAGTTGCTTTCATTTTTATGCCTAAACTTTCTTCAAGAGATAGAGATGGAGTAAAAAGCGTTCATGAGATAGCCAAAACATTTCTTTGTAAAGATCAAACAGGCTTGAACAAATAAAGCCACATAAAGTTAAAACTTTTGAGATAAGATCAAATAATGATGTGCCTTGCTTATAACAATCCAACTAGAAAAGACAATGAAAAATAATGGCTAAAAACACTTCTATCATCACCAATCATCGTAAATATTTTTGAAGGGTTGTTATGAAAATGAATGACTTTGAATAAAAGTTGTTTTCAGATGACATTGCTAAAACCAAAAGGACTTTTCACTGATGAACTTCAAAATAACTTGTTTGATCAGTTAGGAATAAAATCAAAACCATTGTTCTGCTTTCTGAACCTAAATTTCACATCTTTTTTCATTATTCTGATACATACAAAATCATTACAGACTTTGCAGAAAATACTCCAATGAAAGTGGACATGGGCTATAAAAAACTTGCTGAAGAACTGGTTGTTCATATCATAGGAAAATAGCATTGGAACTACCTTTTTGAGTGTGTGTGTGTGTGTGTGTGTGTGTGTGTGCGTGTGTGTGTGATATTTCATTTCTTTTGTCTTGCTTGGTGGTAATGGCATCTGACCACTTAAGGCTAATTAACATTGATGGAAGACAGATAAGGTGACCCTATATATAATTGGGTAGCAGACCAGTGCAAAGTGATCAATAGTCCCTGGTAAGCTTGAATCCAAACAGGAAACCCATTCTGTAGTGGCCACACACACATACAGGTACAAAAAGAATGACCAACTTTTTTCAACCAACATATGATACTTTTCATCCCAGTCATATTGATTAGTGTTTTGAAATAACAAGTCACTCATTTGACAGAGAATGAACAAAAGTTATCTTATTTTCCTATGAATCATGTTTGCATTGTTTTTCACGTGGGGGTGTAAAAAAACGGTTGCCCCTATCATGCAGAGCTCCTTGTATGGTCCTCTTTCTCGGCTGTATCTATTCCCTCACAAGTTACCCACCGCAGATTTTATGGCAAACACCTCTCATCTCTCTTGGAAGACGTATCCTGGCAACTCCCTGACCAGAGATTCTTAGTACTTTAGGACTTTTGACAACTTAACTCTATGAGAAAGACCACAGATGTACCATCTTTCTATTGTGATTATAATTTTAAAAAATAGCTCAGGAAATTAGTTGATAGCCTAAGAAACAGGAGATTTTTGAAAAATCAAATTATGATTAACAAGAATTAAATTAAGACTCATCAACACAGTCCATAATTGGAAAATCGTTGTGTGAAAATTTGAAGTCATGCTAAATATTCTATTGAAGAATAAATATGGTTAGAATAAATTCTATTTATGACACCACTGACCTTTTTCACTGGAAAAAATCTAAAATAGAATAAGAAAGCACTGAAAAATCTAGATTCAGGAGTATCTAAATGTTACTCATAAACCTATCAAAATAAAGCCCTCAAAAGGTCCAAAAAACTTCTTCTCCAAAAATAAAAATGAGAATTTTAGAGGGGGTCTAGTGGAGTACTGTTGTCAATTTTCAAGTCTGTAGACAAAACAGTATGGCCAGGAGACCTGCAACACACAAACACCCAAAAAAGGGTAGAACCCTTCACCGCCTTTGGTGGCTATGATTGTTCAATTTTAAAATTATTGAATGACAAATTTTCCAAGAATTAAAACTATCAATAATCAAATCTTAAAGGTATATTTGCATAGAATTTCACAGAAACAAAATCATTGAATTTCTGTAAGGTTATATTCAAATCAAGGTCAATAACAAAAACCATTATAGCTGTTCTGGTTAGTCACTCAATAGAAACTGGGAAATTGAAAACAAAAAGAAGAATTTTTTTCTAGATATAATGAGCAAATATTTAGATTTGCAGCCTTCTGGCTTCATTGGTGAGGCCTGTATGCATAACACACACACACACACACACATATATATATATATATATATATATATATATATGTTGACTGTTTTGGTTGACAGTTTCTAATTATTACAGTTTGTTATCCAAGCAAATAGATGAATCCCTTTTTTTTAATGAGAAAGTCAAGAAATTCATCACAGTATTTGAACACAGTCACTCAGTGAAGGCTACATGAAGAGCAAATAACATAAGCCATGGACTATATATCCCAGAAACAGAGCACTTAAAATCTTTCAATGCAGTAAAATTA
Source organism: Thysanoteuthis rhombus (assembly GCA_963457665.1). Taxonomy (NCBI): domain Eukaryota; kingdom Metazoa; phylum Mollusca; class Cephalopoda; order Oegopsida; family Thysanoteuthidae; genus Thysanoteuthis; species Thysanoteuthis major. The sequence goes on from OY735202.1 coordinate 51,060,688, forward strand.
AATACAGTATACTTAAAAACATTATCCCTAAGGATCCTTAATGACCGACAGCTATAAGAAATGACAAGATAATGATCAATCTTTATGATGATAAAAATAACTGTAATGATTTCCAATCATATTCATATTCACTAATGATAAACTTCAAGAAGCTAATTTCAAAAATACGGTTATAATGATGGCATTGAATGATAAATTGTCACACAACTTCATCTGCATTGGTTGCTTCAGAGTTCTTTGGTAGCTTAGGTGACAGCTGCTAAACCGGAGCCAAATAAAACGGTGAGACAAAACGATATACAATGGAAGATGGAGATAAGGAGGGGGGGGCAGAACAAACACTTCCCACTTGTTGATGAATGAACATCTGCTGTGGAAAAGAAATGCACATTGTTGTACCAATGCTGTGACACTGAGGGCATAGCGTTATCAGAACCCATGATGTTGTGATGAATGCAATGGTTCTTTATGGATTTGCATCTCATGAAAGATTTAGGGTGTGAAATGGCAAATGATGTGCTGCTGAGAAAGAAATGTTATGCGCATTACCAATTACTTGCGTACAGACAATGAAAACCTTGTGTATTAACAAATAACATCTTTTTTTTTTAAATTTTTGCTTCATGCATCTAGGAAAACCTTTGGTCTGTCAAAGACATGGACTTGCTGGCAAAAGGTACTTGCAGATTCAAAAACCCTCAAAGAATAAAATTGAATTGATCATCAAAAAATATGCTTGAATCCGAATTCCTATGCACTGTGACTACAGTGGATTAACATTTCTTAATCATTCTTTTTCACTTCTGTTTGTTTAATTTTTTCTATCTCAGTCAGTTGGCCTAATGGCTATCAGTTCTCCTTCCTTTAGCCTTTCTCTTTCACTCATAATTTCTACTACATACTGATTGACCTGTATTTCCAAGCAGAGATTCTTCTGACTCTTCTAAGAAGCCAGCCAAAATGCTCCCATTTATGACAACTTGACTCCTTTCAGCTGTCAACGCAAATTGTTCAATTATATGTACACTATAGTTTCAGAAATATTATGTACATAACATTATACATATTGTAACACTACTCTAGCTGTAACACTTACATCAATCAATTCCAAAATACTGAAAATCCCTTTTTCTTAATTTTCTTCAATGCAAAACATACAGAATGGCTACCAAAACTTGCTAAAACAAAAAATAGCAAAATTCAGTGTTTACTCATCCAATGTTTCCTTAACTACCCAAACTATTTAGTTTCTTAGTGCAAAAAATGACAATTGATAGGTAAGTGGTGGAATAATGCTACAGTCAATGCATAACTATAGGAAAGGCTGACAACTTGCTTACATATACTGGCTTAAAATGGAATCAGTATCAAAATACAACAATAGTTATCATTTCTTTTTCCCCTATTGCCAGAATTTACTATGTCAATAAATATGCAATGAAGAAATAAATAAATCCTACCCATGATATCATGTATTACATGAAATTCCAGCATATACTAGAAAGTATACTAATGGAGCAAGAAAAAGAAGACCTTACCTATCATGTTGGACAATAGTAAGCTTAGCCAACTTCCTCAAAATGGTTTTCCTGACAGCAGACCTTTAGAAGTTCAAGCCTAACATTAATAGTTCCTTGGCACTTTTTCTCAGCTCTTGATAGTCTAAGTGCATAGACCTCAATAGTCTTGATTTTCAAAAAGAGCATATTGACAACCTCCAAAATTGCTTTTATCACTGTTTAATGTCAAACAAAGCAGGTAGTAAGAATGTACAGGCTTGGTTGGTCACTCAAAAGAAACCATCATGTGACCAATGTCTTTTGCTAGTATGCCATGTTGGGGATGATCAATCAAAAAATTGGGAAATAGGGATAATAGATAGATTTGTTACATCTGTCGCCTTTTATTGGGCAGTGGCCGCTTAAAAGTCTGATACGAAAAAACGAACATGAACTCTGCTGAACACACACTAAGGGATAGTGTTATGTTTAGCATAAACTTACATTGCAAATTAAACTTCCCACTCAAAAACTTATCTGGGGTTTAATTTTAAAGAAAGACCTCATAAGGTGTAAATGTTTATATTTTCAGGCCTCTAGCTCCATTGGTGTGGCTATGTACATAGAAAATACTTAAAAACTGTTGACAGTTTTGGTTGATGGTTTCTAATAACTGGAGAGCCTATATTGTAGTTTAATTACTGGTATCAGGTATAAAAAAAAAACTTGTTGAATGCAACTTGATAAAATGCAATCTCTAACCTCAAGGCTGGAGCAGAAAAGTAAATTTTGATAACTGATATAAGTTTTTATAGAGACCATATATATCTTAATCAGAGACTGCAATATTAAAAACCTTCAAACAAAACTATCAACATTGGTTTCTTCAGTTTTCAAGTGAGTCTGGCTGGCTGGCTGGCAGGCTGGCTGTCTGACTATGTATGATTATGTCATGTATACAGGCTACACCAATTCTAAATAGAAACCATCACATGACCAACAATTTTTTGGCAGCATGCAGTATTTTGGGTGATGAATTAAAAAATGGGAAAAAAAGGGTGATCAATGGATAAGTTACTTCTATCACCTTTTGTTGGGTAGTGATCACTGAAGAAGTCAGAATTTTCAGAAAGCAAACATGAATGCTGCTGGACACAAATTAAGGGATCAATTTGGCATAAACTTACATTGTTAATTAAAACCTGCCCTGAAAACCTATAATCGGAAGGGATTTGAAAAAAAACAAAAAACACGTTTTTTCTAGAAATTCTTTAAAGTTGAATGTTTTTGAATGTTGAAGATCAGTAGTGTCCAGGCAAAAACCACATAAAGTCGATGCCCATGAAATTCTCACCATCTGAGTAAACACTACTATCAACATGGTTGAATAACACAATCCTTTTGAGAAATGCAAAATTATAGGACCATAGCATATGCAAGCTACTGAAAGAATTAAGGAGAGAGAAAATGCCAGAAAGAGTGGCAAAGCAAAATAGGGAGAGAGTAAGAAAGAAACCTGAAGAGGAGCAGAAGGAGAAAGAGAAGACAAAAAGAGAAAGGATTACAAAGAGAAAGACAGACATAGTGTTAAAAAAGCGAGAAAAAGATGAGAGGCAAAGTGGGAGAGAAACAAAGTAGGATAGAGGAAGACATTGTGGCAAAGAGAAAGAGAGAAAGAAAAGGAGAGAATGAGAGAAAGAGAGAGAGTTGAAATGCAATGTGAGAGTCTAGAGCTGGTGGAAATGCATTGTCTTCTTGATTCTTTTTCTTTGATGTAAAATAACAATTTTTGCTTTTTTTTTTTCTTCCTTCAGAAACTGAGCATTTTAGAAACAGTCAACCAAAACTGTCAGCATAGATTTTTGCAGTTTCTCAACCGGTCTGGTTGGTTATGTATGTATAGTGCATACAGGTCATACCAGTGGAGGTAGAAGGCTGAAAAGAGGGCTGAACATTTATTCCTCATTATATCAAGGAAAAATAGTTTTTTTTTTTTTTAACCCCACCCCACTAAAAAAGTTTGTAGTTGTGGGGTTTAATTCATAATCTAAGTTTATGCTAAACTGGTCCTTCAGGTTATGTCTAGTGGTGTTCATGCTAGCTTTTTGAAAATTTAGAATTTTTGTGATCCCTGCCAAACAAAATGCAAGAGAAGTAACCTATTTATTAATCACTCCTTTTTCCAATTTTCCAATTGATCACCCCCAACATAGCGTACAGCCAAAAGACATTGGTTACATGATAGTTCCTATTGAATAACTAACTAGAACTGTTTCATTTCATTCGTATTGACAATTTTCCCCCTTTGTAGAGCATATCAATAAAAAGTTTTTATCTATTGATTTGTTTGAATTGTCTAGCAGACAAACAGAAACACTTAGCAGTGGTTTCTTTTTTAATTTCATATTAATAACCATAGCCTGCAAGATATGACCTTGACCTGACCTAACACATAAAAGTTTTACTCTTGTAATTTAAAACCAAAGCAACTAAACAAAATAGTTGCAGTGAAAATCTGATTTAATTTTCCAAAATAAGGAAGGTAAGCTTAGTATTAAGGTTTCATTGAAAGTATATGTATAAAAATGTATGGAAAAGGGATTGTCAGTGATCAGGATTTAAGGTGAGTGTCACTATCATATTTTTACATGTATAATTTTTGTTAGTGATAAAAAATATCATAAATATCCAGAATGGTTAGTGAAATCAAGATTTGAATTTCTACTTGGTAATGTTGTTACATCCAAAGATGCAATTATATAGGCTAAATATTGAACATAAAAATTTTGATATTAATCAACTTGAAGAAAAAACTATTTGCAATTTCCCCATTCATAGAAAGGTTATATGCTATGGAACCTGTGGAAGGAACAAACCTCTTTACCACAAGATTCTTGGCTGAAAAATATATTTTGATTGAGAAATTACAGCATCGGCCAGCCAGCATCGTTTACAAGGAATTAGGAGCATTGCAGCTCACTGCAACTCTTCGAAGCCTAATATCCATGGGTGAATGGGAACTCAAGTTAAGCAGGTCTGAGGGCTGGACTTGCCTGAAAATTCACATGGTTTTGCCAGAAAATTAACACTGTTTTAGCCCAACTTTTTTTTTTGTGGGGGGGCACCATGCCTTCTTAGCTTCTACACCTATCCTCATAGTAGTCTATTTCAAGCTTTTGTCGATGGACCTCTCCAGTTATTATACCAGATTGGATGCAGAGTAATTTTTTTTGTCGTTGATTTAAATGTACATGAATTTAGTTTGACTTTTCAAGTTCCCATACATCAGTCTCTGTGAAGCCTGTCTTCGGCTTGTGGTGATTACATGCCAAATATTGGATTATGTCTCAAGAATTTCTGGCACCAAGAGGGCCAAGTGTCCATTTGCAGATCACTCTGCGTGCATACAAGTTATTTGTCGGTCAGTTTGCAAAATGACTTTGAGATGTTGACCTCCAGCCTAACTCAGACTTTTTTAAAATTCACTGCTTCACTTCAATAAAATAGTAGTATTACTTGAAGCATTATAAGAAATAATAAAGTTTCTGAATATACAAATTTCATGATTGACCCTGTAAGATAAAGAAGTGTCTTTTGCTCTCAAGTTAAGATAGTCAAACAAACTTTTAAGTAACAACAGCAAATGCAAAATCATTATTCATTTTTAAAAATTTTGAAAATTTACCCTATGTCCTACAGGCCAAAGGTTACCTCTTTCTTAGACCTATCCTAAACCTTAGATAGTAATCTGAACTCCTGTGTATGATCTCAGAGTGAAGGTGTATAAATCATACTTAGTCTAAAATGATAAGTAAACGAAAGTATCATAAATGATAAGATATATATAATTACAAAAATTAATTCCCCGTATCAGTATACTATGGATAAGAAGTAATTTTGGATGCTGTATATCAACATCAGTGGTATTTTCACTTTTCTCAAAAATGACCATAAGTGGTGTAGATGATCTCCATTTAGCTAAGCTACCCATACAATATATTGATGAAGTAAGCAAAAGTGCTGAGACTGTATTCTATGTTCCTCCTTTTTTTTTTTCAAAATTTAGCTTGTCATAATTGAGGTGCATCCTTGACATTTGGAAACAGTAAATATATTTACATATGAATATCTATGATTTATTTCTCATCTAAACACTGATTGTACCACTGAAAATAGTTTTTTTTGCTATATGATGGCATTAGGACAAAAAAGATTATATCAAAATGACTAAACTAATTTAGTGGTATTTTTCTTATGTAAAAACATCTAAATCTTGGTAGGTATCAATTTCATTCAATGTTCAAGTGTCCCATGACACTGATAAAGTGATTTCAAATCATTAAATGAAGATTTTAAATGATTTTATCAAAATTTAATTACAGCGTAATCACCTCTGAACACTGTTTACTAATTTTTTACTGGATTGCTGAAAAATTCAATAAAAAAATCATAATGCCAAAAGAATAACATCAGAATATCATCTAAATCATTAACGAAATGCCCTTCAACACTTGATATCTGACCTGTCACCATTATATCTTTTTCTGAAAAATAAATAGATAAATTAGAAACTCAAATTTTACACAAAATGCCACTCTGGAATGTAGAAGCATCCTGTCTCTCAAGACACTACTCTGATTGGAGTATGATAGCTGATGATGAAGTCCCAGTTTCTGTTGAATATGTCAGTTTAGTGATCCTTGCAAGTCTCAAGTCTTCATTCCTATGAGTTTTATGACCACCTCCTTGGCAGGATGCAAGTCAACCACAGGGGATACCTCCACCCTAATCGCACAGCATAGAATGTACTCAATTAGCTGCTGAGTGTACAGGGAAATTTGTCCTAATGCAGACCTCTCCACACTCTTAGCTCGTACCGGAAATCAAATCTAGGACTGTTCTACGCGTAAGGCAGCTGTGCTAACCATTACGCTATCTGAGTAGATACTCTTGAATGTATTAACATTCAGATAGTGACCATTTATTACATTTATTTTTAAAATAAAAAATGTCATTCACAAATACATAATCTAATTTGTTTTGTTTTTTTTCTTCTTCTATTGAATTAAGCATTTAGTATCAAAGCTTGACTTCTGGATGGAGAAGCATGAAAAAGATGTTGAAGCAAAACAGTTGGAATTGGATCAACTGAAAGCATCAAAAAATAGTGATTGGGAAAAACTTCTTGATTTGACACGAAAGGTAAGTAGTTGGTACAAAAGGAAATCTAAATAGAATCTGCCTGTTTATATGCTAGTTGGAAGGACATTATAGAAACACATATTAACAATGATCAACAAAACAAAGACAAAATTGGACAGAGAAGTAACAATTTTTCCTAACTTGGTAACAAATTCTTTTCCCTCATTAGACTTTACATGTATATATATATCCTATATAGTTACTTGGGAGTGCCTGTTTCTTCCTCATCTTTTTTTTAAAGGATTGTCTGCATTTTTATAAAGGATTGTCTACATCTCCTCAAGGTTGGTTTCAATGTGCTATAAATGGAATCAAAATGTTACTCCTTAAGATTAGTAATCCTCAAGTGGATATTGATAGAAGGAGAAATATAGTGCAAATCTTGTGGAAGAGTCACATTTTCTTTGCCTTCAAACCCAGGTGCTAGCCACTACAGTAGAGAAAATTTCAGGCACTTCCCAAGTCTTCTCAATCTTATTCCTTTGCGAAGAAAATTTATCAAAAGATAATAGAAGGTGCCATATTTGACTAATTGATGACAGGGCTTCTTCTCAGCATTTTGGTAATGGGTGCTGGAATTCTGGCAAGCCAGGATATTTTGTTAACATGGTGAGTGTTGAGAGACACCTTTTGAATTAATGAGATGCCAGCCAGAAGGAATCACGCTGGTTCTGTCATCAGTCTACATTGTGGAGTTGAAGAGTAGACAGTAGTTTCTGAATTGTTGCTGATTGGCACTTTTCACTGAAGCTCAGTCATGTTTGTGGTGGGTTCCATTCACCAGGCTCAAAGCAGAACGTGAGGTGCTCCTATGTCTACGAGCAGTGGTCAGAATGGTAGTGACAAAAGACATAATATAATGGTATATTTTAGGAACCATTTTTTGATCAAAATCTTTATTTTTTCAGTTCGATTATACCATAACATTATACAGCTGATACATTTCTCTGATCTTTTAAAATTTGGTATGAAGAAGTAGAGTTTGAATGAGAGTGAAGTTTGTATCCCATATCACAGGAGCTTTATATGTCATTTATCAATGTATAAGAGAAGTCAATGACCATGGAATACTTACGAAAAAATTTTTTATTTCAATTAGACACAGAAAGATCTATATTTTTACAAAATAAACAATTAAGTATTATAAAGAACAACTGAGTTCACCAACAGAAAATATGTTGTAATGGTGCAGTTTTCTTTTTTCTAATTTTATTATCAATGTGCTTGATGATGAGCAAGGCAAAAAAGTCTGAGCTTTTTCACTCTCATAATTGACAGACAGAGAGCAAAGAGAAAATGTTTGCAAATTCTCACCAATAAAAGCAGTAAATTAAACCAAGACTTTCACTCAATTCTATGACAGCAAGATATTCTGGAAAAGTCAAAATTATTACTGAACAAACATTTACATAAACTGTAGAGGATGAACATAATTCTGAAAAAATACAGCTAATTCTTGGTATCCACTTGAAAATAAGTTGTTGATTTGGTAAATATCTCCATGTTTCTTCAATTCATCTTTAGAAAACTAGAAAATATGACTCATAGTGCTCTTTTACAAGAAAACTAAAACTAGAGATACATTGAATAAAATCAAATAAAGAATCATCACAGAGGAGGTCTGGTTAGTTCTTCAATAGCAACTGTCATGTGACCAATGACTGTTGGCAGCATACCATGCTGGGGGTGATCAAAAATTGAGATAAAAAAATTGGAAAAAGGGGTGATCAATGAATAAGACTCTTCTCTTATCTCCTGTTGGACAGTGATCTGCCATTTGATATTGTGTGTGCGCTTCGAGCATTTTTGGTGGAATCTCTCCAGCAGCTTCAAATACTAACAATGTGGTGTCCATGCCTCTACTGAATACAAAAGTGCTATCAGAACACGTTTTATAAACACTGAATTTAGTTTTAATAATTATTCCACAACTTTACCCTCTTTTCTAATTTACCTAAGGCAGTACTACCTTTTCCAATTCTTGAGTAGATTGAGTATCACCTCAATTCAAGACTTTCCTGTTGTTCCAAACCTCAAGTTTATAGTTTATCACAATCTTGAAAAGCATTAGTAAGAAGCATGACAAAGTATTATTGAGATGAGAGTAGGAGCTGTGATATCACCATTTTACTCCATTGTCAACAGAAAGTTCCCAGCTAAATGCTACCCCAGCTTTCATTTTTCAATGTAACTACTTAAGTGTATTTACAAATTTTGGAAGACAGTCCAACTTGCCAAGAATTTTCCACTATGCTTCTCTACTGACAGTATCAAAAGTCTTTGTCAAGTCAATTAACAGATAGAGAGGCACTTGCTGCTCAATACATTTCTCTTGAAGTTGTATTACAGGAAATATAATGTCCATTGTACCCCTCCCTGCTCTGAAACCAGACTGCGTTTTTTGGAGTACCAAGGGGCAAATTTCCTTCACTAAACAATTCAACCTGAGCCTGTACAGGAACTTGCCAACAGACTCTAAAAGAGTAATACCATGCAAATTATCAAACACAGATTTAGATTCCTTACCCTTGTGAATAGGGACCAAAATACCATCGATCCAGTCTTGTGTTATAGCAGTTCCCTCCCAACACTTTGTTAGATCAGGTTTGGCAGGTGTAACCCATCCACCTCCAGACCTTAACTGCTCCACTGGTATACCATCCAATCCATGCCTGAATTTATCAGTATCATTTATAGAAACATAATGATGAAGTGAATCTCTTTAGGGCAAGCTATCAATAACCACACCATCAACCACTGAAGGATTCTGTGAAGTGTTCTTTCTAGCACTGCATAATATTTGCTGGCTCTTTAAAGAGGGTTTTTCCATCTTGATTCTTGGGAAACAATGGAAGATGATTGTGGGCCAAAGACCTGTTATAAGAAACCACAAAAGATTTTGGAGTCTATTTTTTTAATCAAAAGCACTTTGAACCTCTACCAAAATATTTGACCACCACTCATTCTTAATCCTTCTCAACTCCAGCTGCACTGTTGTCTAGTGTGATTTATATGAATTATCCAAAGTGGATAATTTAGATTCCAGTCTAATGGAGACAGGAAAAGTGAGTGTTCTGTTTCCAAATCAGGTTGATAAGAAGATCATTGTCGTCAAACACATCTCTATGATTTTTTTTATCTTAAAACCATTGACATCAACTCCCAGAGCAAACAACTGGTCCCTAAAACTTTTCCAAGTTCCATTATGAATAAGATCACCAAACTTACGTTATACAGTTTTGCAAATATCCGGCTGTGCCGGTTAAGTCATGTCAATTAGTGCTTTCACCCGATTGTGCAAACTCTTTTCCTAATTTGAATTTAGAATTTTGCAAGTATCAATTTGTGGTCAGTGTCATATTCCATACTACAAAGCACATGTACACTGCAAACATCCAGGATATCTGTTTTTTTAGTCATTATGAAATCAATCAAATGACTGTGTTAGGATCTTGGATTAAACCATGTGACCTTGTGATGAAAGGTGTTACAGATAGGTAAGCAAAGTTCCCAGCAGAGTAGGATTAAGAGTAAGCCTTTGATATTTTCATCTCTAATGCCTTAATGACCAATTGCTGATCCTGTGTTGTCTCCCAATTAGTGCATAAAAATCACCAAAAAACAGTTTTTTTCATGCTCTGGAACTGATGAGATGGCAGCATGAAATGAATCATAGAATGACAAGAATCTTTACTAGCCTGGGGAGTTGAAGCATAAACCAAGGGAATAAATATCATTCACAATTTAGAGAGAATCTTAGCTTCATTATGTGCTCATTGATGCTATATGGACGCTGTAAATGTTCAAGCAAATTAGTTCTTATGGCAAATATCTCCTTCCCTCTTCTGTTCCTTTGATTTCCAACCCCAAACAATGTGAAACCAGAGGATACTTCAGTTATTTGACCTTCATCTAAAAAGCACATATCGGAGAGTGCTGCTATGTCTATGCTAAGTTGCTGCAATTCCCTGTTTACGATCCATCGCCACAAAACTTGAGAGAAAAACAAAAGATAAATAAAGTGAAGTGATGAGGCAACTGTACATCATTGAATTATAGAGGCATATGCTTGCACGACATGAATGTCACTCCTTAAGTATCTATAGTTAAATACCCTGCGACAAGCAGAGCAAGATGACTGGTAAATATTTCAACTTCAGGTTTCATATTAGAGGACTTTCTCCTGGACTTTCCCTATCACATGGGTTGGATTTTGGAGTTTCCTTTGCCAAGTTGTCTAACCGCATGCCCAGGCACCAAGTTGGGTCTTTCTATGCTCCTGTGCAAATCAGAGTAGTATAAATGAACATTCAGCGAATGGACAGGTACAACAAAAAGGAAAACCGGCAAACGGAAATTAACCAGACAATAAACCATAGGGAATACGATGACAAATGGAGGGTAAAACGAATAGGAAAATTGGCCCATACATACCTACATACCTACATAGTCAGCCAGCCATCTAGTCTCGAAAACTCAAGAAACCTATGTGGACAACATTAAGAACACTTCAACATCAAGAACACTTTCTTGCTTGTCAGTCAATTATTGATTATATACAAGTATGTTTTTGACTTACTTCCGTTCTTCATGTTTTAGAACAGTCAGATGATGGGCATGGTTTCTAATAAGTGAAGTTTAAACACTTTGTAAATGTGTATGGAGAATGGCAAGGTACCCTCCAGCTTTATTCTTTTCTAAAGAAATACATTATGTATTGTCACTATCAACTGTAATATCTTGTATAGAGTGCATCAGCATCTTAATAATGCCTATTTTTTCTTATATGAGCATTTTGAAAATGAGATTAAAATGAATAGGTATGGTTAGTCACTCAATAGAAACCATGATGTGACCATCATATTTTGGCAGCATGCCATGTTGGGGAGATCAATTAGAAAATTGGAAAGAGGGATGATCAATTAATGTTACTTCTATTGTATTTTTTTGTGGCAGTGGTCACTAGAAAAGTCAGAATTTCCAAAAAACATGATTGAATGCAGACGGGCACAAACTTAGGGTCCAATTTAGCATAAACTTACATTACAAGTTGAACCTCCCACTAGACAGCTAATAATGGGAGGTGGATTTTGAAAAAAGCAAAACATTTTCTAGACATGATAAAGAGTAAATGCTGGAATATTTAGCCCTCTAACTCAACTGGTACAACCTGTATGCATGATACCAGCCAGTCAGCCAGCCAGACCAATTTGAAAACTGAAGAAATCTATGTCAACAGTTATGATCAAAGTTTTTGTTAACAGTGTCTAACAAGACTCCCCCACATCTACTTCTCTATCATACAGTATTTTCTACTGTATGTGTAATGGTCATGTTTAACCTAATCGCAGCCATGGATAAGATAATTCGTCAAAGCAAGTTGTCAGTCTGATGCCATGAATGAGATAACTAGTCTTAGCAAGTCATCAGTCTGCTACCACAGACAAGATAATTAGTCTTACAATAGTGCATCATTCTTTTTTCTTACATTCATTTATTTATACATTACATTTATTGGATATCCTTTTGTCCATATTAGTTTTATTGTATGAAATGAAATCATTTTAAACATGCAATGAAGGCTGTTTATTTTCATCAATCTTTTTACGAGAAAAACCTGGCAGGAATACCTGGTAGTAACAATGTTAAAAATATACATGGCAGCACAGATAAAACACCCATTCTTTAATTTCATGTTGAACTGAAACACCAGTCAAATAGATATATTCAAAACTGAGCTGATCAATCAAATGTTATCATTTTTAGCCAAAATTTAAAATTTGCATTTTTCTACATCGTTATTCACTGCATAAATAAAAGCAACTTCAATCTCCTTTTTTCTTTCAAATCATGTATTTCCACGCTCTGTTTTGCATGCTTTATTCAACAGTGATGCAAAATCATTGTCTAACAGACAAAATAAAAGAAAAAAAACCAACAGTAATGATAATCTCGTGAGCTTTTCTAATTCAGTTAAACTTGTTTGTGAGAACTAACATTTTTCTTTCTATCATGTCTTCCTTCTGAAGACTACCCTGACGTATGTCATTTGTGATATGGTCTGGGATTGCATGTAAATGAATGAATCAAAAGAAAAAACAACAACAATGAACTTGAAGGATTAGTAAAAGTCATCTAAAATTATGCAAAATAGCATTTATTAATCATCACGACCCGCAACAGATCAGTTTAAACACCATTACTGGGTTTAGGTTATTTATGTATTCTGGCATTTATATGTGTCAAAAAAAAAAACAACAATGAACTTGAAGGGTTGGCAAAAGTCATCTAAAATTATGTTCTCTAGTATGTATTCATGTATTTATACATGTATTGTATCCAGACTTTGTCCAGACCTAATCAATCATAATAAAAAAATAAGATTTTGAACACACACTCTCCATAATGAATGAGGATAACATTTCTTTTCGTTCTCTCTCTGCCCTAATAGGTTTTTAGTGGGGGGTTCAATTTGCAATGTAAGTTTATGCCAAATTGATCCCTTAGTTTGTGTCTGGCAACATTACCAATTAAGATTTTTTTTAGTGATAACTGCCGAGAGAAATACTTATCCATTTTGTGATCAACGCGATAGAAGAAACTTATCCATTGATCACCCCTTTTCTCAATTTTTCAATTGATCACTCCAAATACTGAATGCTGTCAAAAGACATAACTGATTCATTTTTTTTTCTTTGAATCATGAATTTATGGTACAAATCATACTGGTAGCATTTTCATCAAGGGAACTAAATTTTACCATCACCACTGCTTAATTTACAAGGTTAAAAGAAGCATATTCAGGTGGCAGTGATTCAGAAATATCTATGCTGTTTGTTTATTCCTGCAGACTCCTTATGAAGTATAGGGCTACAACAATTTTTTTACTCTTTCAGTAGCAAGAAGATTTATAGGCAAGAATTGCTCTATTACCTGGATTTGGGAACAGCTATGATGACTGTTACGCTGTAGGTTTAAATTTTAATGTATATACTGAAAAATGTAGCTCTGCAGAAGGAAGCAAAAGTGTTTGTTTTCAAAAGAAGTCTTTGGGCAAAAGTTTGTTTATATTGTGTAACAAAAAGCAAAAACACGTTGTTTCTTCCAAAATTGTTATTTTCAACTGTAACTTTGTAGGTGCAAATAGGATCCAATCTTTCACATTTCATCCATACTCTTTACTTTAAACTTTTGTGTCCTGCTGGAAGAGGACAAAGTCCCATCTTCTTGTCATTGAATTCTGACTGCCAATATTGACTGTCTTTGGGAAGAAACCAGAATCAAGACTTGTACTCTTTTGTATCAACTGCCATGTCTAACTGCTAGATTTCTCATTACCAACCACCCAAACTTCTACTGCTGAATTTTTGATGTTTTGCTTGCTGATTCATTGAACACCCAGTGATTCACACCTGAGCACCCAGTCAACACAGGCCCCACACTCTTAGGTTCCCTAATGGGTTTTCAACCTGAATATTACTTTTTTGATTAGCAGGAGTGGTAGACTACCATATTTTTCTTTTCTTTCTTCCCTTTAAATTAATCTTCTATCAAGACTGTAAACAATTTTCGCTTGGAGCTGAACTTCACAGAATATTGATCTGGGCATCCATTTTCAGCAGTAAAAATCCTGAAGATCAATTGACATCTTTATCATAGAGATAGTTTTTCTTTATGTATGTATGTTACCATAACCCAGCTAAAACAACATTGTAGGCAGAGTTGATTTAGCCCTGCATCTTCTAGATGCTCAAGAGAATAAAACAAATCCAGGTGGTTTTCAACTATTATATTTTTTAATAGTGAGATTCAATTTACTATATATTTACTATGTGAAACTAGACCCTCATTTTATGGTGAATGGTTATGATGTCAAAAAAGAATATTATGATGTTACCTGAGAATTTTTATTTAATGACATTCATCATATTGGTACAGACATCCACCGTTAAAGCACAGTTTGCAATATATATATATATATATATATATATATATATATATATATATATATATATATATATATATATATATACATATATATTTGTGTTTGTATATATATATATATATTATATATATATATATATATATATATATATATATATATATATATATGTATATATATATGTATATGTATACGTATATATATATATATATGTATATGTATATATATACGTATATATATATATATGTATATATATATATATATATATATATATATATATATATATATATATATATATATATATATATATATATATATATCCCAAACAAAGTATAACAAAGTATGTATAAAACGTAAAAAATACACTGAAGAAAATTCCATAAATTACATTAGCAGATATTGAGTAATAAGTAACTGAAGTGACATAAAAAGATTTTTAATTTTTAAAGCTGTAAAGCTTTCTAAACTATATATATATATATATATATATATATATATATATATATATATATATATATATATATATACAACACACTGTAAAAATCAGGGATGCAATATAGTATATCATAATATAATGCAATATTCTATGTTTGATGGGTTCATTTCATAGAGTACTCGATACATTTAACTTTAAATATCAAGCTGGTTTAGAGTAGAGCTCAAAATATAATGGGATGAGAATTTGCTACACGAATATTTTCATGTTTCTGTCCTGTTTGGGCTTCTTCAGGCGAATTCAGATTTGCCTGAAGATATCCAAACAGAGCAGAAATATAAACGCGTCTGTATAAAAAATATTCATTCCAATATATATATATATATATATATATATATATATATATATATATATATATATATATATATATATATACATTGTGCAAATCAAAAACACATTAATTATACTAGACTAAATACCTGCCCTAACAGGTGGAGTAAATCACTGTCCAAAAAGAACTTATAGAATAGGATAGATTGATGGAAATCAGATAGTGTTTAATTTAGTTTGTTTTCAAAATTGATTTAATACCACTCTTTCTTTACACTGATAGAATAAAAAAGGAGGCTAATGAAGAGTTGGGATGGGGGTAATGTAAAAAAAGGGGGGTTAGGCTTATGCAAAGTGGGGAGGCTATTTAAAAAAGGGTTGATATCAAAAAAAAACCATAGGGAAACTAAAGTTGGATGTTAGGGTGGTGGGAAGTACAGTAGATTAGGGGTTAACGGTTTGCTGCAAATCAAATGTTGAATACTATTTTTGTTTCTCACTTTTTTGTGAGGTGCGCTTTCAAAAAGTAGAAGACAGATATTTGACCTGTCCTATGGCAGAGATATTCCTCACCAGTGCCAGAGGTTGGTTCCTGAGCCGAGATAAAAAGCTAGAATTTTCAGTACTGACTTTTTTTTGAAAGACAGGCTCTTCCCAATTGAAATACAAGTGTAACGCACTCTTTCTATCTCCTATTTCTGACCCCTATTTTTAATTTTGAAAAACATATCTCTTCAGACATAACTAAAGCTCTATCCAAAATTGGTTGGCTTAACAAAAATGACTCACCAAGAGATCCATATGTTATGCTGAAAATTTATAAAGCAATGAAACAATCACTTTTGGAGTATTGTCTGCAGGCCTAGTCCCCAAGCGCTAGACATACCAAGCTAAATCTAAGTAAATGTCTCTCTATTAGTACTTTGTTGGGTAACTTTTAGTAAACTAATATCATTCTTTTATATCCTTGAAAATTGAGCTAGTGATTAAAAGACCTAGGTCATTTATTTGGAAGATTGTAATGTTGTTTCAGTTACACCAAGAAAATAGAACTAATATCAAGATTTATGAATGATAGTTTGAAAAAAGTGTTTATTATCAAAAAGCTAAAATGAATTGTTTAAAAACTTAAATCAATGACAGAAAGATTCAGATCTGTTATCAATAGAATTGAATTAGTCTAATAAATTAATGGGAAATTCTAATCAATTATTAAAAATTTTTAGAAAATAATTAACCTGGACCAGAACCAGTTATTTGGAAGCTTGAATCACTTGTGGAAAACTGAAATGGACATAGTTTCTGTCAATTCTACTAAAGTCTGGGCTAATAAATAATTTGAAACAGTAATCAAGAAATATGAAAGATTTATCTAGGAGCTTGGTGAAATATCTGGATAAAATACTTCTTGAATAATGAAATTTGTTCAATAATTGTGAAATTGAATTCAAATTCCAAATCAATTTTTAAAATCTGAAATGACTATCAAAAAGTAAGAATCAATATGCAAGAAATTAAGAAATGGAAATCCTAGGATCTTTTGCTTTCAATCAATTACAAAAATTCTTAGGAGCCTGGAACACTTATTTAAATGGACAAATTGATTATGAGATTTTTTTGTTAATCATTATCATGTTTTTGCTGGTCACACATTTTTTCAAAATTTCAAGACTCTACAATTTTTCCCTCAAACAGTTGAATAGTAGGTCTGGTTAGTCACTGAATAGAAACTGTCACATGACCAATGTCTTTTGGGCCATGTTTGGGATGATCAATTAAAAAATTGGGAAAAAAGGTGATCAACGAATAATTTCATTCGAGTTGTGATCAATAAAAAACAAATAAGTGTGAATGCTGCTCAACATAAACTAAGGGACCAATTTAGCATAAAATTACATACTCACACTATATAAAGGGTGGAAATCTAAAAAAGAAACAAAACCTTTTTTCTGGACATAATAAGAAATGAACGTTCAGAATTTCAGCCGTCTAGCTCCATCGGTGTGACCTATATGTGTGATATATGCATAGCCAGTCAGCCAGCCAGACCATCTTAAAAACTAAAGAAACCTATGTTGACAATTTTTGTTGATAGTTTCTAATTAAATCAATGATCCTTTACAAGGCATAAACTGATTTAATCATACACTCAGGAAAGGGAAAGTTTATTCATGGATACATAACAGTATAGTTGGACTATTTTTGTATTTAATATGACCTTCTATTGAAATCAGGAAATTCTGGCTCCGCGACGCCCATGATAGAGAATTGTGGCAAATCCTGGGGAGGGTCTATGTCCAACGACAGACGTTAAAAGACTGATGATGATGATCTATTGAAAAATGAATTCTTCCATCATCCACTGAGTTTTTTTAACAATTGAACTGTTTCCGTAAACATTCTAATTATCCTATTGTCACACAGCCGTGTTTTGATTCATGCTGGTCTTGCAAGCCTTTGCTAATAAGTTCATTCTTTTCTGGCTACTCCAAAAAAAAAAGATTTTGTTGACTTTGTCCAAAAATATCTGATTTCACTGAGAACAAAGTCCAATTTTAGTTTTGAAACATTGATAGAAATGATCACCAGAATGAAAAATGTATATTTCAATAGAAAATCTTTCAAACTTCCTTGATTCAAAATGTGACCATGCCTTTATAATCAATTGTATTTGGTAATATTAGAAATTTGAACAGTCATTCTGATGAAAAATATAATATTTGATGTATGTGCATATTTAAAAAATCAAAATTCAACGAAAACTGTTTACAACCTGATATCCAAATCCCAAATGATCATAAAAAATCCAGCTTTTACCAAATGCAATAGATATATTTCAATATTCTTATTTAATTTTACACAGCTGAGCACAAACCAAAGGACCAATTTAGCATAAAATTACATGGCAAATTGAACCCCTCCCACTAAAAATTTATTTGGGGGGATTGAAAAGATTTAAAAAAATTTTTTAAAAACAACCTTTCTTTTCTGGACATAATAATGAGAAAATGTTTGAATTTTCAGCCCCCTAGCTCTATTGATCCAGTCTGTACACGAGATACATACATAGATAGCCAGCCCAATCAACTTGGAAACTGAAGAAACCTTGGTGACAATTTCTAATAACAACACAAAGTCTAACAAAAGGATAGCCAAAAAAAAAAAGTGTGAACTGAGTCGATGGAGGCTTTTAACAAATCAAACTGGTCAATTGAGAACTGAACATAACAGATGCTTTTCTTGTCTAACAAAAACAAAGACACAAATGATCTGCATCAATTATTGAAATTGATATTCAAAATTAAAAAAGATGGAGAGCTCCTCCCTCCATTCACATTTGCAAACAAGAGCATTGATATGAATGGTGGAATTCGAAACACAAAAATAACAAAAACAATTCTTCGAAATTAATGCTGAATGGAAAGGAAAAACAAATGACTAATCACACGCAGAATAGGACAGGACTTTTTTTTTTTTTAATACTACCTTCCATTTTGTTGGTAAGACAAAATGAAACCTAAGAAAAAACATTTTAAAAAATCAGGTCAGGTTAGTCACTCAATAGAAACCGTCATGTGGCCAATGTCTTTTGGCAGCATGCTGTGTTGGAGGGATCAATTGAAAATCAGGAAGAAAGGGCAATCAATGAATAAGATATTTCTCTCACCGTTTGCTGAGCAGTGATCACTAAGGGATCAATTTAGCAAGTGTTAAATAGCAAACTGAACCCCCACTAAAAACCTAAGGAGAATTTTCTAAAAACAAAAGAACACAATCTTTCTAGACATTACAAGGTGTAATTGTTTGAATCTTCAGTTCTCTAACTTCATAGCTGTGTGATACATACATAGCCAGCCAAACCAACCTCAAGACCAGAGAAACCTGTGTTTACCATTTTGGTTGTATATCTTAGGTTATGAGACAGATCATTTTTATTTAAGTGGAACATAATCTCACAGCATGAATATATTTTATCTTCTTGTGTGATGGAATCCCAATTTTACTAAGTATGGGATGTGTGAATCTCCTTTCATTTTATGCAACAATAATGCTCCTGATTTTAGAAGCCAGTGTAAACCCTGAACTTGGATATATTGGATCACTTAAGAGGAGGTAAAGATCAGGCTGTCTGTCATGAGAGATTGTCTACTGACTGGATGGCCATCTAACTACAATTGAAGAAATGTGCACACTGCAATTACAACAACTGGCTATTATATGAAGTTGACATTCACTAAATTTATTAGTTAGCACACAAGACAGAGCAGTCTAGAGTTTTGAGTTTTGGGGATCAGCGGTTCTCAAGAAATCTAATCAAAATAAATAAAGAAGAACAGATTGTAGATCTTTTATCTAAAATTTTAGATATTAAATATCTTAGTTGGCAATGGATCTAAATTTATATATGAAATATCTAAATTGGCAACACCAAAGAGAAGTAACTGAAATACATTGAAGCTGTAGTTTATAAGAACAGAAAATTATTTTACATGACAATTATAGTAGGCTGCTCCTCACACCATAAAGTCCTGCCCTTTTGGAAGGTGCACTGTCCTAGTTCAAGTAAATCAACATTGCAAGTCATTTTAGTCAAGGAAAAGAAGTTGTATGTACATGTTGACTATTTATAGATTAGTGGTTACATTATTGATACCAGTAAACAAAGTTTTCAAAAAATTCTCTTCTGATTCAAAATTTCTTGCATTGAGCTAAAATACGGCTTATAAAGCTTATTGTTTTTTGTAAAGTAGTCAGTTAGCTATTCATGTTTGTTTTCTCTAGCTTTTGAAGGGATTACCAATTTATTTGCAAAACTTTCTATAATATGGTACCAGGATCTATTGTCAGATTGTCCAGGGTTAAACGGAAAAAATAAAGAGCAAGCCTACGGGGGTGTATGTTTCTCACTGTGGACTTGCTATTTATTTTCCTATTGTGCAGTTGAATTGTTGCCATAGGATTATGGTTTGATTAAAACTTGATGAAAAGCAACTGAAATTTAGGATGGAGGTAAAAGCTAGTCAAAATTGATAAAAAATAAGAATCAACTGTATTTTATTTCATTAGTTTTCCTCCAAAATACAGACACTAATACATCATCAGTCTCCGTCCTTGGACATACCCTGCCCTTGTCAGCATATAACAGTGATAATTCTAAGATAATGGTTACATTTATTAAAGCAAGTAGTCGACCAAGTGGTGAAAACCACACGCGATCAAATATATTACCTTACCCAACCTTTGTATGTATACATTATCCAACAGCGAAATATGTAAGTTTGTCAAACACTATTTTACTTAGCAATTCGGACGACTACTGAACTAAATGATTACTTGTAGTTTCCAACTTTTTAGCTAAACTACTGATATTAATTTCTTGGGAGCACCTTTTTTTAAAAAGTTATTTTTACATTATTTTTCAGATTTAGATCTGCCCCTTTGAATGAGAAATTATTAGTTGAGTCATCAAAACTTACTCACTCATTGACTAATAAATAACACACCATCACAGTCAATGATTGAACAATTATTAGTGTCCAAATTTGAAAAGTTCCATCAAAGAATAAATATAGTCAGATTAATTTCTATTTATTACATGACTGGCATTTACTCCAGAAAAACATCTAAAATAGAGTAAGAAATATCTAGATTCTGGAGGATCTAGGTTTTATTATTAAAATCATTGAAGTTCCTGAACGGCCAAAAAAGTTTTTTTCCAACAATGAAAAAAAATGTTTTAGAAGGGGTCTAGTCGAGTGCTGATGCTAATTTTCAAGTCTATAGAAATGGTTATGCCAGGGTCGCCAGAATACGCAAACACACACACAGACATATAGAAAGGGATCGAACCTTTTGCCTGCTATGGTGGATAAAGTTTAGTGAGGCTCTGCTGTTTCTAGCCAAGTGCTAATGTCTCATCTATCTTGATGACTTTCTCCATTTTTTATTACTTTCGACTGATAATGTGGAAGGTGCAGAAGTCCTACTTGTTAATTGCATAGAGAACAGACTGGGCAAACCAAGTTCTAACCCCAACTGGTACAGTTTGCATTGACTTTGCACTAATGCCCTTGGGAAAGTCATGAATCAAATTCTCCCCCTCCCCCATTATGGGTAAACAGCAGGGAAGTTGGAGCCATTTAGCCCTGTGAGGCAGTTTATCTTGGGCATCAGGCTGGCACCAAGCCCTACAAAACCTCACAATTGCTACAAGCAATGATTGGTTTTCCATAAATGGAGTGTTCTGTGACACCGAAAACAACTTGACTTTTTTACTGATTAGGTATTGAAAATGTTATATCTGCAGGAGTCTACGAGGAAGTTAAAATTTTATGTCGATAAATGTAAAGTACAGGAAATAAGGATTACAAATACACATTGGAAAATCAAACATTACAAAAAGTATCAGAAAATAGAGAGGCCTAGGTGTAGAATTTGATGAACAATTTTAATTTGGAAGAACATATCTCTTCAGCCATAGCCAAAGCTCTTTCCAGAATTGGCTGGCTTAGTGGAAATATTTCAGCAAGAGTTCCATATGTTATGCTAAAATATTATAAAGCAATAATACAACCACATTTGGAGTATTGTGTACAGGCTTGGGCCCCAAGCACGAGCCATGGTAATTAAAATTCAATTTCAATATTGGAGACAGTACAGAGAGAATTTATGGGAAAGATAAATGACATGAAACATTCAAGTCATAAGGATAGACTTGAAAAGTTAGGCATGACTACATTGTTTGAGGAGGGCAAGAGGAGATTTCATAGAAACTTTCAAGATGATAAATGACTTCACAAATTATGGAATTCTAATGTTTAGTAAGTCAGATAGGATGAGAAATTTATTAGCTAGGTCTATTACAAAAATACAGTTGCAAAGACAAATTCATTTTTCTCCAAAAGAACTTTGAAATACTGGAATAGTTTACCATCTCAAGTAAGAAATAGTACAAGTACAAATAATTTTAGGAATAAATTGATAGAGTAAATTGGGGAGTTATCAGCTGAAATATGTAGAAGAATTTAGGGAAAATAAACAAATAAAATGTGCCTGATGAATTGTTCTCTGTGCTGTTGTACCTGTAATTTTTTTTATTAATTTTCCTACATTTTCATAACTTGAACAATGTATATTTTGATGTTGGAAACATATTTCTAATATAAATTGTTTACAGAAGTCTCCGTAGTGGCATTTTATTTAATAAACAAATGAATTATTGAATAATAAATATATGCATTCTCCAAGCTGAACACAATTGTTGCAAGAAAATATCTATATACTTATATCAAACTTTGGAACTTGAAGCAAGTTTTCAAATTATCATATTGTAATAACAGAAGAAACTTTCAAATCAAAGATATAATAAATACTTATATCTACAACCAAAAGAAAATTATGCACAGATTTCTAAGCTCTTTATACCAGGAAACAGTAAATATTGCAGAGTGACAAGCCATTTTTGAGCAGGGACTGCAAACAATTGTCAGGCTTGAGTGCACCAGAATTAAAGAAACGTAATTTTCTGCATCAATCCATTTTGCACAGCTATTTGGATGAGCCTACCACCAGCTTGATCAATAACTCTCCATTTGAAAACTGACTGAACCCTGCCAGCCTCAGAAAGTCATCAATGAGATTCAGGACAAACATTTCAGTCAGTCTACACAATTACATCCAGACATTCACTGAACCACATATGTTTAAAGGTTGAGCATTGGATCAGATATGAGTGGTGTGTCAGATGTCATGTGATGCATGAATACTTTTCATTCTCTGCAACATTCTGTCCATATTCCAGTCTGTAATTACTTGGAAGCCAAGAAGAACGCTTCACCTCTTTGCCTCTGGTCTCCATTTGACCCATGACAGATTTCAGCTTAAATCAAAGAACAGTTTCAAGATGGATTCACTATATATAAGGATTCATTTAATGTAGAAAGACTTGCTAAAACTATATTTTCATGAATAAAAATTACATTAAAATCAAGCATAGAAATTACTAGCAAGAACATGAAACACTTATTCTTCATTGTAAAAAATTAATATCAACTCAGATCATACATTTTAACTATTCGACTATAAGAACAAATTGACTGAGTGTTGAACTTGAATTCTGACTGTTTCATTGTTTATAAAAGCTACCATAAGAATCATCATTGTAAGTCAACTATCTTGAGAATTACGTATCATAAAATATGAATAAATGGTCAATTTTGAGTGTTTTGAATGAAAATCAAATGATCTTTTATTTTTATTTTTAGGTATCATACATAAATCATTGAAAAAAAGTCAGACAAAGAAACAACTTCTACAACATTAGTTTTAGAAAATTGATATCAAACCTAGCCCCAATTTAAACGTTTTGGCAAAAAAATTTGACTGATTCTGTTGGTAACTTCGACTACAGTATCACTCATAAATAAGTATACACCTACCCAGGGCCGTGCAGAGGGGGGTTGGCAGTGAAGTCATTTATCCCAGACCTACTCCAGACACCTTTATATTTTTTTGAATGGTAAACACAAGGGGGATGAGGAATTGGTAGATATATACATGAATTTCGATTCATGGATTCTTTTGTCTAAAAATGAATCACTGTCATTGCTGCAACATTTTTGTTACAATAATCCCATAGTGTGTCTTACCTTATTGAGACCCACCTACCCAACTTGACGGGACTGTAATCAAAGAGGTTGAATTGTCAATTTCAAACTTTGAAAAAAAAAGGTAATTTTTTTAAATGAAAAATTAAACCCTATACTTACACAAACTCTGTCTTTCATTTTCTCATTCTCTTTATCACTTTCTCTCCCTATCTTATTCCTAATAAGCTTACATCATCATCATCATCATCATCATCATCATCATCATCATCAACAACAACAACAACAGCAGCAGCAACAGCAGCAGCAGCAGCAGAAAATCTTACAAGCATTATTATATTTTTGTAATGAAGTTTGTAGAAATTTGAAAAAGGCAAGAATACTTAATGTTGAAAATTTTGGTGACAGTTTTGGTTGAAGGTCTCTAATAATTGATTTAAAATCAAGAGTGCCAAATATTGCTCATAAGAATTAACGGATCTAATCTAATGAAAATATACATGGCTATGACTGCAAGAATTAATTATAGTTATTTTATTCTATTCTAAAAGGACACATTAAATGCAACCTTTTCAAATGTTTTTTTTTTCATAAGTGGAACGTGAAAATATTCCAGTGAATTTTTCAAACTTGATTTAATTACTTGTAAAATATACACAAATTAGGGGTGTTAAATATTTTTAGCACAAATGATGAAAATGATGGAAGCAGAAAAATCCAAACATCTCACGATTTCAGGTGTTTTATTCTTAAAGAATTTAGCTATATAATGTTAATCTAGACTGTAGTGAATTAGAAAAGAGACTTTCTTTCTCTATCTTCATTTCCTTACTTTTCTCTTTCTTTCTTTCTCTCTATATTTACTTCCTTCCTTCTTTCTTTCGATTTAATGTAAGCAGCCAATCATGTCTGATGTATTATCCATTCCTCTTGTCTTCTCTCTCTCTTTTTTTTTTTTTAACAATATTTTCTTTCTGTCTTTCTTTGCCTCTTTCTCATTTTCCTGCTCTTATATTGAACAATCTAATGCGTGATACACGAACGATACAAGTATGGAATAGAGCCAAAGGCAGTTACATGCTGTGATATAGACTGGAAAAATTCTAATTATTTTTTGCATTCATTTTCTTGAACTTTTAGTTTTCTTTACATAATTCTAAGATGTTCAAAACACATGAATAAAATAAAAACCTGGGAAATGAGTTGATTTATGCTCTTTGCTCATGATTAAAAATGAATTAAAAATATACAAAAAGGAGAATGAGATGAAAATAATCAAAAACTTGAAGAAATTCAGTCATGGGTGAATGAGATTTTGTAATAAAGAGAGAATGACCCTGAAATAGTTTTAGAAACATTGTTGTAATCAACAAGCACCGATTCCCCTTCGGTAGAAATATTGATACCCCAGGCTAGGAGCTGTGGATAAATTCTTTATTATTAGCTACTAGCTAGTAATGTATGTTGTTGCTCTTTTGTTTTTTGATGGTTTGTTTTTTTATCAGAGGATAGAAATACTATGAATTTTTTATTTCAACTAAAAAAATTAATCAAGCAAAAGGGTGTGAAATTGATGAAAAATGTGGAACAGAAAAAATTGATGAAAAGCTCTTTGTTGATGAGAACAAATCACATTATTGATTGTTAACAAATCATCTTTGGTCTTTTCTACAAGTCCATTGGTAGTTTGTATGTTTGGAGCTCACAAAATGCTACAGGGCAAACTTATTGGTCAATTTATATAAGTGCAGTCTTTAAAGTTGAGATAATTTCCTTCTACTTCTCCATCTTTCTTTCCCTTTCTTCTTTCCATTTGATTTGCTTCTTGTTGTCAACTTTAGATCCCTAATCAATAAATGTGTCCGAAGATTGGCTCTGCAGAATGTATTCTATTAGTCAATTGGTGTAGTGAACATTTCTGTTCTAATGTGCTGCTGAAGTGTCTATGTGAACATTTCTCCTAACAGGAAAGAGTTTATCTAAGTTCATAAAACACACCAATGCATACGTGTGCATTTATATGCACATATATATATATATATATATATGCATATATATAGCTACATATTTAAACATACATATACGCACACAAGTATATATACATACATATATATATATATGTATATATATATATATATATATATATATATATATATATATATATATATAGATATATATATAGATATATATATATATATATATATATATATATATATATATATATATGTGAAATTTGATTTTGTCAAAGTTAAAGCAAGCACTTTACATAATTGAGAAACACAGAAGGTATACCTGTTATTTGTATATGTTATCTAAAGTAGTACAAAATCCTTTTTGCTTGACATAAAAATTATTATATTTATTCATTCATTCATTTTTCATATGAAAGTTTGGAATTTACTCACTACAATGAGTGTTTAGTCAAGCATGACTTTGTTGTTTTTGCTATAACTAAAGCATTGCAAAATATAAAACTTAAAGTAATAGGAATCAAATAAAGGTATAAGAACATTTTTCAAACGAAATATCATCTTTTATGAAGATTGTGAATTCCAAGTGTTTTTTTTACATAAATTATAAATAAACTGATGAAAGATAAGGCATTTTTAGAAACTGTCACCTTGGGTTTCTTCATTTTTTTTTAGCTGAGCTGAACTGAGCTGGTCTGGCCTGGCTAGCTATGTATGTATGTATGTATGTATGTATGTATGTATGTATGTATGTATGTATGTATGTGTCATGTGTACAGGGCACACCAATGGAGCTAGAGGACTGAAGATTTGAACATTTACTCTTTATTATATCAAGAAAAAACAATTTTTTTGTTTTTTCAAAATTTCTATCCTTTAGGTTTATAGTGGGGGGGGGTGAATTTACAATGTAAGTTTATGCTAATTTTATTTTGAAAATTCAGTCTTTTCTAGTGATCACTGCCCAACAAAAGCCAACGGGAGTAACTCGTTCATTTATCACCCTTTTCTCCAATGTTTTAATTGACCACCATCAACACAACATGCTACCAAAACACATAATTCACATGACGGTTTCTAGCTTGTGACTAACCAGACTTGTTTATTTGTAAGTTTATGTTATTGAAAGCTTATCAGTGGTAGATATTCTTGGGTACTACAGACTTTTATGGAAAAAAATATGCAGGGGAGCAAAGGGTGAGAGAGATCTGCAAAAGGTTTATATGCCTGTCAGCTCTATTTAGCAATTGTTTGTTTCTAAGAATGACTTTAATCTTCTCCAAGGAGTAATTTGTATAATTAGATATTTGCAAAGAAGATCAGTGCTAGACCAGCCTATATCTGTCTTCCTGTGTTTTGACATCCCAAGACAGTTATAATTACAGAATGAAATGTTTGTAGTTGCTTACCAGGATTTGAAAATGTTGTATTGGTTTCTAACCAGAATTTGAAAACATTGTACAATTTCAATTTTCTGGAATCCTATCCATTAAATTGCTCTCCATTATTTAAAGAACCATTATCTCTATTTCATACACTATGAAAGACCTCATCAGAAGTTAATAACATACTATCTATTTGTGTAGACTTATGCTACTGTATAACAGGGTGACAGAGAGGTACAAAAGATTTGGACATATTCTCAAACAGCTAAGAGTACATCAACATGGTATCTTTGAGAAAAAAAGCAATGTCCTTATCAGACAAGCCTCAAAACTACCAGAGACAATAAGGATTTATGTCAATGCAAATGAAAGAATAAACAAATGATTATGTGGTATTAACTCAGCTGAAGAGATAAGTGTGTTGTTTGTTATTAAAAAGGACACTGTATGTATGACCATCTCATTTCTTAAGTTATGTATGTATGTATTCATTTGACAGTTGCTATACAGGCTCAAGTAATATATATGTATGTATGTATGTATGTATATATGTATGTATGTGGGGTTATGTCTAGACCACGATGGGTACACTGGATCATATGATCATTGAAGTTACATACCTAGATGGATGACCGTCTGGGAAATACCAGGTGCCGAGACCAGCTGGGGAAGCATCCCCTGCAGCCATGCTGATCTTCAAACTTATTGAACACCTCTTTCATTTCGAAGGCTTCAGCATAGTCAAGGAGGGGGGGGAGTGGAACTTGAGCACAACATCTCCTCCATACGAGCGCCAAGGCATAGCAGCTAAAAGCTGTTCACCCATGATCAACCTTGGCTGATGGGGGTCTCAGAGTTGTAAGCATGTATATTAGGCAGCACCCTTATGTGTTTGCTTACATAATTATAATTTGTGTCTGTGTATTTGTACAAACATTTCCACCATTTTCTGACATTTTTTAGAACATAAAGAACATTATGAACAACTAATCAATTGAATGAGAAAATAATCAACAGATTAATCGATAATGAAAAGAAATGTTAGTTGCAGCCCTAGTCAACTGTAAAACACAGTCTCAAAAACAAATATACTGGAGAAACTAAATTCTATTTTAAAGCCAGGATTATGAGATGGAAACATTTTTGACCCAAAATTGCAAAAAATGGTGAAAAATAGCCAAATACTTATAAAACATTGCAATACTGCACTACACTCCAAAAATAAGAATTCTACAACAAAGTTAGCTTACCTCAATCCTATTTTTCAAAGTCCTAA
Organism: Thysanoteuthis rhombus; assembly: GCA_963457665.1. Classification (NCBI taxonomy): domain Eukaryota; kingdom Metazoa; phylum Mollusca; class Cephalopoda; order Oegopsida; family Thysanoteuthidae; genus Thysanoteuthis; species Thysanoteuthis major. The sequence goes on from OY735202.1 coordinate 51,089,334, forward strand.
AACAAGGGTCTCCAAAACATTTCAGACCATTGACCCCTTCAATCTTTAATGCATGTACAAAAATTATTACTAATTATAATCATTTAGTAGACGTGTAGTTTTAGACATGGTTTTGTTCAATTTCAGTTGGTTTCATTTTTAAAAAATTTAAAAGAAAGGGAACAATAAATATGGCTAAACCAAAAAGTTCATGGTTTTCAAATAGGCCAAATTTGGCAATAAAATGGCCAAATTGGCAACCCTGCTTTGAACAACTGATGCATTTTCACAATCAGAAAATTATGCATTTTCAAAAAGGAGATGAAAGCAAATGCCAGGGAAGTTTAATTAAATACAATAATTAATGTAATAACCATCAATATCAATGATGGAAGGTAAAGATCTGCTTTTTTTTTAAAATTCAGCAGGTTTATTTTGCTTTTTAAAGTCTCTATCCACCACAAGGTTTACTGTACACTATGAACGACTCACTGTCAGATAGAAGTGATGGAGAACTAAATCCAGACACTGTTTCCTACCATCAACCCTGATTTTGCCTTAGTTGGTTGGCTAATAATTTTTAGCAGTGAAATACATAATTACTTTCTCAAAACTCTAATATGAAATAAACAAAACTTTACCATGATTTGAACCTACAAACTGGTAATAAGTTGGTCAATGCTTTACCCACTTGGACACAAAGTTGCTGACTGGGGACAAACCGAAATTAACTCTCTAATATGAAGTCCTTATCCATGCTCACTGCAATCTGGATATCAGTCATCAGTCACCAACATTTCCTTTTCCTCCTTTCTCTAACTATACCAATCCTAAGAAATCAGGATATCAGCCTCTGAGTCTGAAAAATCTGAGGCGAAGGTTTCAATCCTGCCTTATGGTACTGGATGGGATAATGGAAAGCCACACTGAAGAGACGTAATACCTCGAAATAGCTGTCTGTGGATGACACAATATATGTATATATATATATATATATATAAATATATACATATATATATAAATGACCAAATCAAATAATTACAAATAATTCTTTTTTAGATATCTGAAAAATGATTAAGAATCAGAAAATATTAAATAGCTGAATAATTATAAACAAATTTTTCCTCAAATAATGTTATGTACTTTCAATCAAAAAGACCATTATTTCTTCTGAAAAGCACAAAACTCTAAATGGGAAAATCACATTCTTTTAATTTATTAGCTATTTGGTATTTTCTTAATCTAAACCAGAAAACTCCTAACCTAACATTAGAAATTTAATTGCATCCCCATAAAACTCTTCAGTGCTTTTAAGTACCACATGTTTTGTCAATTATTTTGAGACTTGCATATCCTTGACAGTGCTTACAAGCCCAATTTTTATTTTTCAATGAAAATTATTGTTTACCAAAATGATTCTTAATCATTCAATGCTTAGCTGTCTTAATATGGCTTTCAAATACAAATAAAGAAATCTGATTACAAAAGATTTTAAAATTTCAAAAATCAGGTCTGAAAGGGTTAAAGCACATCTCTTGCAAGTCACTTTAATTAAGAAGAAATGCTCTAGATTATAACCTTGTGCAGACTATTTGAGACTTTTAGGTGCTGTAATGAAAAACTTTGACAGTTTAAGGAGAATTGATTGTATCAAATTGTAGGAAGTTTCTTAATACCATTCCTCCTATCTTTATAGCTTGAATGACACTTTAATCAATGACTTCTGATTTATCTGCCAACCAGAGTGCCTATCTTGAAATTTGTTTAAGATCTTACTCAGTCAATTGTAACTGAGAATACTCTGACTAATTGAACCACCATAAAATCAAATATCTGAAGTCTGTCTGTAATGTCATACACATTCATCCCATCTGCATAAAAATAGAAATAAATACTCAATTGAAGGAGTCAGGAATTGTGTTGACTATTGCTACTGCATATATTTTCATTCCTTTTCACTCCTTATTTCACAAGCCCCATATGTGTAATTGGATAGAGATGAACTTCCAAACTAGGCAGAAATATTTCTTTCTTATAAATAATGGTGGAGCTAGCATGAACAGCCTGGAAGTCAAAATCATTCAGATTTCATTGGTTGTTTGAAATCAGCACACTTGTACAGAAAAATTAGCATATGCACAGCTAAGCTGGATATATGTATCGCAAAGCCCTTTGTGTCAGTAGTTGATAGCTGTTTGTCTATAGGAACTACTGCCAGCTGCTGAATAAGCTAGATTATCACTAGTCTATGCCTGTCTGTCAACCTGAGGAAGCCTTTTCTTTACACACTGATAGAGTATGACGAAGATAAAAATGATAAAGTGTACAACAATCAAGATAACAAGATCCTAGCCACCGGAAGATCTACCAAATATCAATCTGTTTTTCATCTTCTGGTCTGCTGAGAGTGTTCTGCTGCTTGACAACAAGTTCAGAACACTGTCTCTAATCATGAAAGATCCTCTATATTAGGTGTATTGAGAGTTCATTATTTTGTTAGTCGAAGTAAAATATATATCTAGATACATACATATAGTACCATTTTAGTTAACCTTCCCCTCTGACATTTTCCTCACCTGATTGTATCGATATATCTCATAGTAGATTGGTACTTATTCATGGAGTAGTAGTCATCTAGTTCATTACTTCTTGGACATGAATCTACCACCTTCTAATATCTTAAAAACAGTTTCCTACAAATGAAAGCAAAGTGGTGAATAATAGACAATTGTCAATGGATCCAGTGAAATGGACTTTTGCTTCATATTGACGTGACTGGAGCTTTTAATGATTAAATAAACATGGCTCCCTCCTCTACTTGGAGAAAAGAACAAATAATACTCTGATTTCAACTGTTACAGGTAAAAACCCAGAAAAGGGTGTTTGAATCACATTGTTATGTTAATATATCCGAATAAACTAGTTCCTACTATAAATTACTAATTCTTTTCTGTTAAGTGTTTGATTAACTACTGTTGATATAGCAAAGACCTTATGCAAGAAGTATTAGTAATCCACTATAAAATCTCTATAATCTGGGCAACACTATTAATTTTGCTGGGATTTAAAAAGGTTATACAGAACTCTCTTACATAAAATATTCATTATATATTCAAGGTTCTTTCCAATCAACTATAGGTTACCAAGAATTATTGGTTGACAAATTCTCAGACACTGTGAAGAGCAAATTATTCATACAAAATTAATTTTATTGTCAAACTCAAACTGAGTGGACTTTATTAACGTGATTAGTCAGATGTTGAAATTTAAGAGGATATTTCGACATAGTATATCGACAGAGGGGGAAAAGAAAGAGCAATTTAATGACGTCATATGATGTCAACTCATGTCCAGGAGGAGGTAGAAAGAAAGGGAGGAGGTGAGAAAGGAAGAGAGAACAGAAGGGAAGAAGAGAGAGTGAAAGAGAGGAAGAGAAAGAAAGAAAGCGAAAGAATAAAGACAAGAGAAAAAAAAGAAAGAGAGCAAAAGGAAGAGAACAAGAGATGGAAAGAGAGAAAGTGGAAATGGAAAGCTAAGATAGAAAGAGGCTTGAAAACAGAGTCAGATTATATTTTTCATGTCATTAGCAATTCAACAAAACTGGTTGGGATGAAGATGGATTCTTTCCCACCTTTAGGGGTCAAAATGGAGGGAGAATTTTTTCTTTTACTTCTACGGGTCAAAAAAGAACAATCAAGGGAAGATTTTTCTCAACTTTTAAGAGTCAAAATTGAAGGGAAATTCATTTTTTCCACTTTGAGGGTTGGAAATGGAGAGGGAATTCCTTTTTTCACTTCAAGAGGTTAAAATGGAAGGAAGAATTTTTTCCCACTTTAGGGGTCAAAATCGAAGGTGTAATTCTTTCCCCACTTTTAGGGGTCAAAGTGTAAATTGAGGGAGAATCTTTTTCACTTCCTGGGGTCAAACTGAAAGTGAATTTTTTCTCCCATTTTTATGGATCAAAATTGAGGAGGAATTTTTTGTGACTTTTACTCTGTCAGAATAGGTAGGGGTCCAACTTATGAAGGTCAAAATGGAGAGGGGATTTCTTTTCATTCTTAAGATCAAAATCAATGGGGAATTACTTCTATTTAACTTTGTGGGGTGAAAATTGAGGGAGAGTTTCTTTCCACTTTTAGGGTTAAAATTCTTTCCTCACTGAAAACTTTGTGGGATCAAAATGGAGGGGGGGGGTTCCACTTTTAAAGTCAAAATTCTTTTTAACTATGTACTATGTACTCAGCTATTGAAAATAAGAAGGTATTGTTATAATGTATGTATGCTTCAATACAATTTTTTAATGGCAATGTTCAAGTCAAAATACTTCTTTTTTTCAGTATAAGGAATTTGAAGAAGTTGTTGTAGAAGACCGTATCCAGAAGGAAATTCGAAGACGGAAAGCAGAAGAGGAAGAAATGCATTTGAAGGCCTCCATAAAGGTCAGGAACTTGAAAGAGTCTTTCAATAACCCAAAGTTTTATTATGCTAAAATTAATGGATTTCAAGTTTCAGGTTTTTTATCGACATCTACCTGTGTTGCGTTTTGTGAATTGTTCATGGACCTCATTTTTCCAGCAAAAAATATCAGGTTCAAAAGTTAATCACAAAATTAAACACAGAGCAAAGTGTTCAACAACATTTTTCAGAACTTATCAACAAAAAAAACAAAACTTTTCCGAGAAAAAACCTCCTGTTTGCAAACTTCTCTTGACAATCACAAAACAGGAAAGAGAAGAAAACACTAATTTTCAATATTTCACAAAAAAGACAAAATTATATTTAAAAAATCAATCAGTCAAAAAACATGGGTAAGTACATGAATTGTTTGAATGGTCGGTTTTTTAACCCGTTGCCAAAAAATAAATTACACTGAGGGACTCTTTTACTAGTTGGTGAGCGAGCCAGCCTAACAACACCTATTCAAATTAAGTCTAAAAATTTATTGCAAATTCAAGGCTGGCATCCCTCACTCATTGTTGACTAACTAGAGGCATGACACCTTCTCCCCTCTCAAAGAAATAATCAAAAAAGCCCTTAGAAGATTTATTTAATACAAACATGCTCTTTTTACAAAGTTATTTTATACAAAACTGCTGTAAGACAAAAGTCAGTTTCGATGAAAGATCAATTAGATGTTTGTGAGGTTAGACAAAAGTGCTATTGACAAAATAAATGGACAAATAGAACGATATGTGCAGATGCTCAAACATAGCATCACAGCAATAGGGAGAGGAGAATCAGCCAATCTGGCAAATTTTCTGTCAATGTAGAGTAACACGCCTCATGCAACAACAGGTGAAAGCCCAGTGAAGATGTTTTTAAAATGACCCTTATGTTACAGACTCAACATCTTGGAACCAGATATTCAATGCTGGTTGACCTGCAAACTCTTATCCCATTATTCCTAAAAAGAACCAATGCATCCTCCCAATAATCACTTATGGAGCTGAAACATGGAACCTAACCAAGAGACGTATCCGCAAATTGAGAACAATGCAACGTAAACATGAAAGAATTATGCTGGGCCTCATATGGAGAGACCACAGGACAGTACAGTACATCCGGGAAAAGACAAGAGTCAGGGACATCATAGAATCCATTAAAAATCTCGAATGGCAATGGGCTGGCCATGTTGCGAGAATGGCGGACAACCGATGGACATCACAATTCACGACATGGATCCCCCGAGATGACATGTGCAACCAAGGCTGGCAGAATATTAAATGAGCAAGACAAGTTCAGAAAGAACTGGCTCCCGACACCCGTGATAGAGAAGTATGGCGAATCATGAAGCAGGTCTATGCCTGACGACGGACATTCAAAGAATGACGATGATGATGATGATGATGATGACAACGACGACGACGACGACGACGACGACAACGACGACTCAATCTCACAATGGAACAAGAACTTCTAATGTGTCATTACGAGGATGAACAGAGTCGGATATTCGGAGTGATATTCAAGCAACTCATTTCCTTGAATTACCAGATTAAATTGGCCAAGAACACAGTGTGGAAATGATACACAGACCTGATCAGAGAATCCTCTAGTGATATTGAGAGGGAACAGGACATTTTATCTGAGACAATTCCCTGTGTTTAGGGAATCATTAGCGGTAATAACTTGACACCACCAGACTCGCCACATGGTCAACAACCAGTGTCACCAGGCCCACTTCTACAAATGTTGGGAACTGCAGGGCAGAGGACACTACCAGAAGTTCAGGTGTGATGGTAACATCAACACCTGTCTCTGGAAGAAATACTCCTGAGAGACTGGACATGATTAATAAGAAATAGATTAAAAAAATTTTTTTTAAATGTCTACCACAGAGCTGAATAATCCCTGGACAATTATAGTCATGGAATGATTCACCCCTGCATTATCAAAATAGTTTTAATTCAGCATGGAGGAATTGTTAGATATCTGTGTACGAAGCTAACATGCATGAATACGTTGCTATCGCTGAGTATGAAACCAGCAACCCTGAATAAATAAACAGTTACGTGAATGTGTTGCCATGGTGAGCAGATAAACACACCAAGGCATGTATAGATTCTTTTGACATCCTTGACATTTCCTTGTCATCAGTTTGATGTCACAATCAATTGAGGGCCACCACAGGTAGCTATAAGCCATGGCTTTCATTTTTACAATTCCCAAGTGTCCCTCGTGCAGCATCAGTATGACATGTTCTCATAATGATGACGGTATTACCAATCTTGTTCCCCAGTGAAACACACTTGCATCCAGTTGTCTTTTTAATACATACTGACTCATTTCCATTTATTGAAATATTACTAATATCTAAGAAAATTGGTGGACGAAATGAAGAAGACTTTATGTCAAAATTTTGTAAAAAAATTTGCTTTTAACAAAATATCATAACATTGAATTAGAAAGAATAAAAAGTTGTGTTGTATATGTACAACATGATTTGTAAATACAAATGGCTTGGTAGTGATTGGAGAGTGTGGAATAACTTTATTTCCCTAACGTGTAAGTAAGGATGCTTGAAGTTAATATATTCATATTTATATGTACATTTATAACTGGGATAAAAGTAATAACCCAACCTTGAATGGAATTATTATTGGTTGTATATTCATGCAGGGATTTGCATTCAAAGTGACTATTTGTATTCTGAGCATTTCTTCCATTTCAGAAGGAGGTAGATTTTTGCTGGATATGAAATGAAAGACATTTCCAATGATTAAACTCTGTCTTGTTGCTTATATTGTTTACACATTTCTGCCAATCTACTCTACAGATGTCTTCAGGTGTACTTTGTATCTGAATGCAATAGTATTGAGCAGAATTTTCTCCTCAATGGCAGGAATGCTCATAATGTAGGATTCATGTGTTTTTGTTTCTTTTCCTCGAGTAAACACCATAACCAACAAGAAGGTCAATTTTCCGAAAAACTCTATGAAAGTTAATGACCCTTTCTCAAAACTATGAACTGATATGAAATTGGTTCAGCATTTCTTCTTAGTGAAGAAAGAAATTTCTAGTCAAAATGGGTCTGGTTAGTTACTCAATTGAAATCATGATGTGATCAATGTCATTTGGTAGCTTGCTATATAGGGATGATCAATTAGAAAAATTGGAAAAATGCATGATTGATGAATAACTTGGACGCTAAATCACAAAAAAGTTGGAATTTTCAAAAAGTAAGCATTAACACTGCCAGACACAAACTAAGGGGTAAATTTAGCCTAAACTCACATTGCAGATTGAACCCCACACTGAGAGCCAATAGAGAGGGTGAATTTCAAAAAAACAAAATAAACATTTTTCTAGACATAGTAAGGAATAAATGTTCAAATTTTCAGCCCTCTAGCTCGATCGATGCGGCCTGTACTCATGATGAATACATAGATAGCCAGTCAGAAAGACTAACTTAAAAACTGAAGAAACTTATGCTGACAGTTTTGGTTGACGGTTTCTAATCAAGTAATTGGATTTAACTTGTTATGAACAGCTTACCTGAATCGTTTTGCAAAAGTATTAATGAGATCTTCATTTCTGTAGACACCTAATCAAGTGCTGAGAAGATTCTGTGCGAGTTAACCTTGTAAGTAATTCAGACATGATGTCTCTTACCTAGAAATTATTCCAAATGACTAAGGTTTTCCATAGGAATATGAATATACATTGTTTGTTGGTGGCCCCAAAGAAGGATCTTGAATTGATGTCAATTGCTTGGATAGACATCTCTTTGATTGATTAGAAGAGACGAATGTTGGTATTCTAATTTCCTCCATTGCTGTTAACTTTTTACATAGATTTGCATTTGTAGTAAATGTAGGAAAGAAACTGTCCTCTACACAATTGGGTTTGTTTGTACAAGGTCAGAATTTTGAAAACATATACAACCAATGGTTGTCGCCAAAATAATGAACTGCTGTAGCATTTCACTATAACCTTAGAAATAATTTTTTTCCACTTTGGAGTTACAGAATTAAGTAGAATTAATGCTACTGGACCATGAAACTAGAGTTTATGCCAACAGGATTACATAGATGCAGGCGTAAACCAAACTGGTGTAAAAGCAGAACAAAAATGAAAAATAGGATTTAGGTAATGAAAGCTAAGCCTAGGAAAAAATTATGTAAAGAAAGTTATATGGCAGAAAGAAAAAAAAATTGATTTCCACATATATAGTGAACTGCTAACGAGATTCATGAAATAGGTCTGATTAGTCATTCAAATGTCACATGACCAGTGTCTTTCGGCAGCACGTTATTATCAATGAATAAGTTATTTCCCTTGCCACTTCGCAGATCATTAAAAATACAAGCATGAACACAATAAGAAACAAACTGAGGAACCAATTTAGCATAAAATTACATTGTATATTGAACTGTCCACTAAAAATCTATTTTGAAAGGGGATTTTGAAAGAGCAAAAAAAAAGATTTTTTCGAGACATAATAAAGAGTGAATTGCCTAAATTTTCAGCCATCTAGCTCCATACATACATAGTTGGCCGGACCAGCTTAAAAACTGAAGAAGCCTATGTTTACAGTGTTGGTTGACAGTTTCTACAAAGTGAATGATAAAAAAATCACAAAATTCTAAACAGAACTAAAATGGGTATAAGAGATTCAAGATAATATTCAAATGAGAGTTCAACTAATTTCAAGCGTGTGAATGGGAAAACTAAGCTTTTATTTTATCAGTATTTCATTTCACTTCCATATTTATGTACTAGACTTAACTTTCATCTTTGTATTACTATTCTAACTTTATGCACCTAATTTATTCTGCTGGAACTGTTCATTTTTAAAACAAGAACTAAAAGTTCAATGAGGTGTCTCTACAATGAGGTTTAAACGCCATTAATACCACATCCGTGAACCTGAAGAGAAGAAAATTTTAGATGAGAAGCATCTTATTGAGGAACACTTTCCTGTCAAGTTTCAAGTAAATCTGACATAAAACAGCTGAGAAAATTGATTTTAAAACATAAAGTTCGAACACTGTTATTGCCAAATCACGTGACCCTGACTGGAAGACTTTTTATAGGTAAGAGAAATTTTACCAAGAGGCACCTTTCAATCAAGTTTCAAGTAAATCTGACATAAAACAGCTGAGAAAATCAATTTTAATCAATTTTAAATCAAAGTTTAAATGCCATTATTGTCAGATCACATGACTCTAAATAGAAGATTTTTCCAGATAACAAGCATCTTATCAAAGGACATCTTTCTACCAAGTTTGGAGTAAATCTGACTTGAAACAGTTGAGAAACAATACTGGGACAGATTGAGCAGCTGACCAACAAACAGACAGAGTTTCTAATAGTGATGTGAGAATGCCTCTAAAATATTATACAGCAGGGTTGTGCACCAACAAGAGATGGATAAAAACCTGAGTGCAAGACTTCATATTCTTATCCTTCCTTTCTTACAATCTGCCATGATGTATTTTATGCATTTTTCTACAGCTCTCAAATGATATTCTTTCAATTTTAGTGAGTCAAATTCAGCATTAGACTTACCTAATCTAATTTTGCAGCACCAACTTATTTCAGTAGTTAATTGTATGTGGTTGCCTAAATTGCATTATGGAAATGAAGAGTCATTTTTCACAGTGACAGATTTACCTGAGGCAAGAAGTAGAATCTGTTAACCAATATTGGTATGCCAAATGGCATTATAAGATTGGGTTTCAAATTTTGAAAGGTTGGTTGCTGCAAATTGAATACTGTTAAAAAATCATGATAAAAGTAATCTATCTATCTATCTACCAATTTATTAGAAACTGTCAACTGAAACTGTCACAATTATTGTCAACATAGGTTTCTTCATTTTTCAAGTTGGTTTGGCTGGCTATGTATTTATGTATGTATCATGTTCACCTGCCACTCAAATTGAGCTAGTGGGTAAGAAAATTACATACTGACTCCTTATTATGTCTAGAAAAAACTTTTTTCTTGTTTTCTGATAATTTCCCCCTGAATAGGTTTTTAGAAGGCAGTGTAAGTTCATGCTAAATTCGATCCCTTTGTTTGTGTCCAGTAGTGTTCATGCATGTTTTCTGAAAATTCAGACTTTTTTAATGATCACTGCCCATCAAAAGGTGAGAGAAGTTGCATATTAATTGATCACTACAACACTGCATGATGTCAAGAGACATTGGTCGTATGATGGTTTCTATTTAGTGACTAACTAGATCTGTCTATCTATCAATCTGTGTGTGTATGTGTGTGTGCGTGTGTTTTCATGGGGCACTTATCAATATTGATATCACTAATAGTGAAAGCCAGGACAAAGTTCTGCACTGAGTGGGTGCTTATATCCAATGAAATAAGAAATAACCAGAAGGATCATCTATAGCTCCAAAGATGTTATTGTTAGTATTTCATGAATGTACTGAATAATTAGCATCAGTTTGATCTTCGTACATATAGCTGGATTTTTTCTGTCTGACTGGTTAATGGCTGCTACAAGCGGAAATCTTCCACGCTCAGATCAAGAATAAGAATCATACTAGATGAATTATGCACCTGAACAAGGCTGAAGAATGTGTCAGCCAGAAGATGACTGATAAAAACAACAGTGATGAGGGCACTAGTCTGAACTACTTATGGACTAATGACAATGGGTTGTTTGAATTTCTTGTCATTATTATTGTCTAGACTAAATATCCGCCCTAACGGGTGATATAAATCAACATCAGAAAAAGAGAATTTATAAAGCCAAAAGATAGTTGATGGAAATCAGATAGCATTTAATTCCTTTTTTAAAAGAATTACTGAAAGGAAAAACAGAAGATAATTCAACAACAATTAAGATGAAAGTGTGTGCCAGCAGATTTGTTTTGATGGCCTGCTTAGATCTATCTTCATTTTAGGGTGCAATGCGCACATGAAAGAATCATGCTCAACCTTAAATGGAGAGATCACAAGACAGCACAGTATATCAGGAAGAAAACAGGACTCCGAGACATCATAGAATCTACTAGAAAACTTAAATAGCGATGGGCCAGTCATGTTGCAAGAACGGCAGACAAACATTGGACCTAACAACTCACGACTTGGATCCCCAGTGATCACATGCGAAGCCGAAGACAGCAGAATACAAGATGGAGAGATGAACTAGACAAATTCAGAAAATACTGGCTCAGCAACACCGACAATAGAGAAATGTGGCAAATCCAGGGGAAGGTCTATGTCCAACGATGGACGATAAAAGACTGATGATGATGATCATGAAGATGAAAGTAAATAGTAAAAAAATTACGATAACAATATAATATAAATTGATCTACTTAATTGAAAAAAAACATTAAATGCCATCTGATTTCCATCAATCTATCTTTCTATTTTATAAATTCTTTTTTTGGCCATCAATTTAGTCTGCCCATTTGGGCGGGTTTTTAGTCAAGTTCAATAGAATAAATAAAAATCTTATTAGATTAAATTGTTATTGTTCTGAATAAATCAAATTGTTAATTTTTATTATTTGTATGCCATTTTTATATCGATTGGGTGAGAATGTGGTGAAACCAAATAATTAGAGAGGTTGGTTATTTCTAAAACTGTAATAAGATCGTAAGATTCGGAAATATTCTACGCATTACATTCACAAAATGTGACCATTAAGCAATTTTATAGGTAATTTTTAGAATTGAATGTTAATACAAAAGTTGTTTTGTCCTGATGTATTCATTTAATTATTTGAAAAAAATCTTTTTCTCTGAAGAAATATCCTTATAAACTGTTCCCATCTCTAATATTTTTGTGTGCTTTCAATTTAAATACATCTTTGATTGAAGAACAGAGTCTTATTTAAAATAAAAGTCACTATTAACAGCAAGAGAAAAATAAAGAAACACAGCTCTTCCTCTCTTATAGTGAGAGGGATAGTAAGAGAAACAACTTTGCCAGCACAGAAATTTTGTGAGGTTTTGAGAGAGAGAGAGAAATTCTCTCTTAACTAACTTGTTCTTCCTCATACTCTCTGGAGAAACAATCAAAACCCCTCTCACTCTTTGACTCTGGCTAAAAAAGTTGAGTCAGTCAAATTTTTTGTGCTTAAGGCACGAAAATTGTGTCTGTTTCAATATAGATTTTCTATTGTGAATCAATCAACGCCCTCAGAAAAGATGGGTGATGAGGGTGATTTTTAAAATCCAACTTGCTAAAAACTCACCTCAGGCCTACAGGAATATATCTACAGAACATTTCAGAGTGTTATGTTGCTTAGGCTGTCACATATAGATAGATGGAAGGACAGACAAATATTTGGTGAATTATAATACATCATTATCGATTTAAACTATTTCTTTGTATTGTAGATGGTAAAAACAACCTGAGTGTTGGAATAGAAAGCAACAAAAAAATAAGAAATAAATGGAAGACTAGTCAAAGATTGATAATGGGGGTAATGACACCCAGAAGTTGAGGGGGAGGTGGTTAATATTTGGAAATGCCTGCAGTGCCCCCAATGAAGGGGGTGGGGGCGAAAGTTGTATAAATAGAACTCTGGAATTCTACTGACAAATCTTACTATATGTTGGAAGGGATCTCAAGCCACCCCAGCCCCCAAAATCTTTAGCAATGCCTCTGGACTTATCTCAGAAATTCAAAGTATGCACTCACACATTTTTACACTTTTAAAGCCATTCAGATGCACACTTGCACACACTCACGTATACATACATCTCTCTTTCTATACATCCAACACGTATATGTATATTCACTAATTCAAATATCATGTTCACATACATATGTATGATGGCTTGACTCTGTGAATGGAGATTCGGGGGGGAGGGTTCCATCTCTTTTCAGGACTTAAGATGACAGGGCCTCCACATGAATGGCCAAAAGGTCTGCATAAAGTTGTTTTCAGGTGGAGTGCGACATGTGCACAGCCAACTCGACCCTTTAAATCAAGGGTTTGTGTGTTATGATACATCAAAGTGGAGCAAATAGCAGCAAGTTCTGTATCTATTTTTCAATATATGCTAACACTAACACACACTCACAGTCACGCACGCAGTACAATTAAAAGTCTGAGAAATATGACCGTTTCATTCCAATGTCTCCATCAAAGTAGCCCCCTTGGGCATGTTTACAGCAATCCAATGTTTTTTCCAAGATTCCATGCAAAAGTCCATACCACATTCAGTTCACATGAACCATTCAAGTTACTCAAACATTTGGCAAGCACCTTGTATACTTTCTTACTAGCAAGAATCTAGAAAACATTAACCTACTCACTATTATATACATCTATGAAGTGTGAGCAATGTCCATTCAGACAAAAGGTTGTTTCCAGAAATAAAACCCACTAGAATATATTTTTGAAATTGTAAATGATTATATGATAATCAGTTTTAATCTTTATTTCTTCAGAAATTCAAATAATATTACATACATGCATAATACATATATATATATATATCTATATATATATATATATCTATATATATATATATCTATATAAAAATATATATATATATATATATATATATATATATATATATATATATATGTATATATACTAGTTGAAGTACCCATCTACACTGGGTTGAATATTTAAATTGAAAAAAGAGGCACCACCTCTTATCATTTTACTTCATCTTGAGCAGGCAGCATTATAATTGCCTAACCAGACTAGGGAGCCCAGTCTACCCTGCTATTTTACTCTTGAATATGGAATTTAGTTGGCTATTGCTGGTTTTGGTGGGGCTGAGTTTGTGGGAAATCAGCTAGATCTAGCTGAAAGATAATTTCTGAGTCTCTGTTTTGATATTATTTTCCCATTCACCTGTTTTTTTTCCCTTGTATCAGTTATTTTTTTCTCTTTTTATCATTTTCACTTGGTGAGGATCAAAATTTGATCTTTTCTTTATTTTGATCATGTATATTCTGTAAAATATAGGATTAATCATATATTCAAGTTCTCATACCAGGGCGAAACAAATTAGATTTGCAACTTAGAAATGAAACACTTCTGAATTGTATTTTCTTTAGTGGGGGGGGGGGAGAAAAAGACTGGGGGGAACTTTAAAAAAGTTCCCCAAACAACTCTCTTCTTACATCTATATATTTAAATGAAATTATGCTGCTTATTTAGTTCTATTAACAATTTTGAAGATAACAGATATGATCACAACTTTGAAATGTTGTAATTATTTTGGCTGAAAAGAAAAACATGTAGAAAATTTTCCAATAGATTAAAGAAATGGATGATTTAATACTATTAAGAGATTTCTAAAAAGCTTCTTAAAGTATGAACATTCATTATGCCACCAATTCTTTCTTTCAAGAATTGATTAAAAAAAATAATCAAGTGTTTAACATCACATTACATAATAATCAAAATATATGTCCATTTACCATAAAATTTAATAGTAAAGTTAGCTTCCCCAATAAACATATCAGTGGGGGGAGGGTTAAAAAAAATAATTCCTAAAAACTGTCATCCACATCTATTGAGTATGTATGGCAAATTTGGTTGGGCTGCAACTCATGTTTATAAGGTTTTTATAGCATGACACTGAGACACCTCTCACATATATATATATACATATATATATATATATATATAGTGCATGTACGTATATAATGCTATTTTAATAAGACATTATATATAATTATGTATATAAATATTTTATTTTTATTTCTAAAGAGATAAAAACATAAATCACTAATGCTATAAACACATAATATCTAAAAAATATATTTTAGTGGTTTTATTTCTGGAAACAACATTTTGTCTGAAATATTTGTGGCGGCCATGGGAGTTATAGTAACTAGTGCACATCGAGTGTTAGGCAGGCTGTTCTACTTGTTTAACACTGTGGTGAAGGTACACATTGCATACTCAATGCTTCATAGTCAACCCTTAGTTTTGGAGAGAATCTTTGGGCCTCAAGTAACAATTAGTAGGCCTGTATATAGGGTGGGTGCATGCATATATATATATATATACATATATATATATAT